>PVKA01002221.1:88868-129470 GCA_004027165.1 Ctenomys sociabilis
TTTTTTTTTTTTTTTTTTTTTTTTTTTTTTTTTTTTTTGAGGACTTGAAGTACTTTGCTTCATGCTCTTCTTGATTTGATAGTTTATGAAGAGAAGTCTGACATTATTCTGAAGTGTCTTTTAAATGTGATGTGTTTCTTTTCTCTCACAGCTTTTAGTATATTGTTCTTGTGCTAACTTTCTTGTATCTTGATTATTATATGTCTGCATGTGATTTTAATTTAGTTGATGTTATTTGAAATTCTGTATTCTTTAGTTACCTGAATGTCAGATTGTTTCACCATATATGGGAAGTTTTCTGCTATTAATTCTGCTCATCTTGCTTTATATCATTTGTGTTGACCCCTTTTTTCTCATTGATGCCTATTAGTCTTATGTTGTTCATCTTTGTATCATCTTGCAGATGTTAAATTATTTTTTCCTGCATCGTAGTTGTTTTTAAGAGATCTTTTCTTACTTTTTCACTAGCTGCAACCATGTGTTCAAAATCTGAATCTCTATCTTCACTTTCATTCAAGCGATTTTGGCAGCTTGTGACTGAGGTTTTAATTTCCTATATATCTCTTTGAATTTGCTTTCTGCATTCTATTTCTTTCCTGTATCGCTCATTTAAGGATTCTATCATTTTTCTATTCTATTTTTATAAGTGTGTTCTTTAAAAGTACTTAGTAATTCTTTCATTATAGTTATCATTTCCTTTTTTGACTTTAGAAATTATTTCTGATCTGATTTCCTCTGTACCTTTCTGCAGTTGTTTCTTTACTTCAGATGCTACTCATTCTGAGATTTCAGGTGTGTGCTTTCCAATTTCTTCTACATCAGTGCTTCTTGCATTTGCCCCGGGTGGGCTTGGGGCCTGAGATTGCATTTTGCTCTGTGTCTTTGTCATTTTGTATAGCACTGTCCTCTGACCTTTGGTGTAGAGCTTTGGTGCAGTTATTACCTAAGCACCTACCAAAGTAGAGATCTTGTGCGGTTAAGGCAGTTGCAGTTTTTTATTTACAAAGCTATAATTAGGAACATTAATAATCTGTAATGATATTTAGCAGTTGAGAAATTTTTGTAACTAATTGGTTTGTATTTTAGACAATAACAGCAAACATTATGTCTGTGTAGCTAAGCAGATATTAAAGTGAAAATTTTCATTTTAAATTAGCTCACCTAAATTCTATCTGATCACCTCCCCTGGATGTACAAGGGGTCTTTCAGGCAGACTTGTTTAACCTGGTTATCTGTTGCCCCTTCTCTCAGTTAACAGAGAAAGAGAGAGGATGCTCTGACAGACATGGGTCAGGTGTAGTGTCTCAGCTTAACAGGTCTGGATCTACCATGTTTGAACTTGTCCAGATGTGCCTGGTTTTTGTCTGGCTGCTGTGCTCTGCTTCTTCCTGCTGCAGCCCATGGCAGTGAACCAGCTGTGCCACTCAAAAGATGTTCAGCTCCTGAATTAGCTGGTTAGGTCTGGGCCCTCAGCTCTTGCAGGGAGTTCTGGCATAAGGTTCAATAGGATGCCTGACCTGTCTGATGGGGGAAGTGCCTGTAAGTCTGAGGACGGTCTCACACACATGCTATGCCTGATTCTGGCTGTAATGGGATCTGGGGACTGGTGAGCAGGCAGAAGTTTCCACACTCATGCCGAGCCAGAGGTCTTGCTACAGAGGGAGTCTGGGGCAAGTAAAGCAGGTGGAAGTTCACACACACACACACACACACACACACACACACACACACACACACTGGGTCTATGGTCTGGCTGGAGAGGGGTCTTGATTGCCACAAGCAGGCAGAAATTCCCATATATGTGTGGGGTCTGGGTCTGGCTGGAGAGGGGTCTTGGGCCTCTAAAATAATTTTGAAACATTGAAATAATAACAGAAGGAACTAGCTTACCAGATCTGAATATTTATTGCCTTGCTGTATTAGCCAAGAATGTATGGAAGGATAGGAGGTAGAAAATTCCAGGGAATTAATGACACACACATAGACCAATAAAATATTATAGAGAGCCAAGATATAGACTTTATGTGAAATGTCAAGTTGATTTTGGTAAATAGAAAATATATCCATTGAGAAAAATAAGTCCCTCAAGAAATTGACCTAGATAGGCTGGGTTATAGCTCAGTAGCACCTACCTCCCAAGTGCAAAGTGTGGAGTTCAATTCCTAGCTTCCCCAGCCTCACGAAAAGAAATGAAGCTAGAGAAATTATATATCTACAAACAAGATAAATGAAAGTTAACAGAAAAATAAATTATCACATTACAAAACATTAACACACTGTGAATCATATCCTTTAATACAGGGTAAGAACTTAGAGAAATTAGTCGTGGGAGTAAATCTTCAGGATCAAAGACTTCTTAGACTTCAACTGAAAACATAACTCATAATAAAAAATTTGATGAATTTGACTTCATAAAAATTATTTTTTGTTCTGTGAGAGACTTTGGTAAGGATAAAAAGACCAGTTAGAGAGTAAGAGAAAATATTTCCAAGCCACTCTTATTGAAGATAAAAATCAAACCGATGAATAGGAACTGCATCATTAATGTATTTCTGCAGAAAATGTATCTTTGCCACCATTTTGGAAAACATATTGGCCAATTCTTTTGAGAAAATTACGATGAAACACCGTATAATCTAGAAATTGAACTCCAAGGCATTTATTCCAGAGAACTGAAGAACAATGGCCAGTCAATAACCTACACAAGATTTTTCATGACAGCCTTGTTTATAATAGCTTTGCCTAGAAATGACCTAGGTGACTTTCAACAAGTGGAGGATTCCAAAACTGCTTTAAAACCATACTGTGGAATATATTTTCACCTGCACGCAACAATTCATATTGTCAGGAAATTATACTGAAGTTAGAAAGCTAACTTTGAATAGCTATATATTGTACAATAGTATTTGTATAATATTCTTGAAAGACAAAATTATAGAACTGAAAACAAATTAGTGGCTGCCAGGGGTTAATGAATGAGTGGCAAAAGAAAGAAAATGACTACAATTGGTAGCATTAGGGATTCTTCTAGTTATAGGATATTCTGTATTTTACAATGTCAATGTGTGTAGCCCAGCATGATGGTGTTATATCATCATTCAAGATGTTAATATTAAAGGAAATTGGATAAAAGACACTCAGAATTTTTGTATTATATCTTGCAATCTTTTCTGTATTTATAGCTAATTCAAAATAAAAATTTCAATAAAATATAGAATACTAAATTCTGTAGGCAGAATTTCAAAAGTAATACAGGTAAAACTAAACAATTGACCCTAGGTAAAACTAAACAATAAATAAAGACTGAATACGAATTGAGAATAGTTTCTGAATTTTGAAGAATTATTGACAGTGGATAATTATACCAGCTTTAAGGACAAAATGTAAGTTTGAATGTTATATGTACTAATTACTAGCTATGATAACTTTTATTTGAGTTTATGTTTATGTCAAGTGATTTTAAAGTACATCGCTATGTTTTTAAACTACATGGCAGCCATACATCATTGACAGTAAATATTGTAGCATGAATTATCTTTCTATGGTTTGATGCTATGCTATCTGAAAACTGAGAATACTGTTGGAAGTATAATACTATTAAAAATCCATCCAGTATTTAAAATTAATATTAGATTGCAGCATAACATACTGCAGAAAATATGATTTTTGTCAATAATTGTTCCATGAGGTATACTTAATGATATCTAATTAATTTAAATTCCTGAATTTTTAGCAGCATTACTCAGAACCAAGGAAAATAATATGAATTTAATAAAATTTGCTGTAAAGTTTTAGTGTTTATAAATAGTAATCTGACAACACAATGTTTTAGTGTTACCTCATGCATTGATTCAAATATGCAATCAATACATTCTTGTTTAATATACCCGGGTTTACATGTCAGTGTTAATACTGTTGGTCCATCTGACAGGTGTCTTGGGTAGTGGGTCAATATGAACTTGAGGAAGAATTCTATTTATTTAATCAATTACTGTATTAACCCACAACAACATTAGGGTTGCCAACCCAAATTGACAGAAGTAAACAGATCAAAATTAATAAGCAGTCACAATAAAGGAATGTCTACTTTTTCAAAGATTTTGCTGCAAGATTATCAGATGTGACCTGACATTATTCATTATACTATAGCATATTGCCACAGCTTTCCACATGCTCTCTACACTCAAAAGTGGTTGTTAATTTATGTTACATAAAAATTGGTAATGCTACTGTGATTCTCTGAAGTATCCTGAAATAATTATTTACAGGCAATGTACACAAAACACTCTCTTTCATAACATGACTTCATTTTTTATTTATTTTATTAATCATTTGATAAGAATAATCAATTTATTAACTATAACAGGCAAAACATTTCAAACAATATAATGTCATATGGAGTACAAAACCTAAATCACATAGTTTCTGGCCCTTTACAAGAACTCTTTTCCAATTTTGAGAGAAAAATAACATGTTTAATCATTTTCATTATAATAGTAATTTGTCTGTTATATAATCAATTTATAATTCTTTCTTGTGTTCTTAGTTGGTCATTTTTATTTAGAAATGGGCTTGGCATTAATATAGTTAAATTAAATATATTTGATTTATTCTTCCTTTTGATGCACATGGAAAATTGTAATCCATAAAACTTTCACTTATTTTCAATGTTCTCCCAATTATCACAAAATTATTGCCCATTTTAAAATATTACTTCAAGTCTATTAATAATCTTATTTACTACTAGAAATAAATTTTATTTTATTTTTTCTTGCATAGTTTTGGTTGGAAGTATTCTCTGGATACTGGTTCTAACCACTGTGATATCCTAAATTATCATTCTTTATCATGAATATTTAATTCAAAATATAATTAAACACAACAAAAATAAAATGTATATTATTCATTGATACTTACAAAACCTTTACATTAAAAAATATGCACATGGATGTGCACACAATTTTTTCACAATATATAATTCACACCAAAATACATCAACATATATGTATGCAGAAATTAAATTATCTGGTATTATTAACAATTGTATAACATTTGATGGGTTGGTTCTACCAAAAGTTCTATTTCCTGTGGGAAACTTCTATTATTTCACCAATTTTTCCCCAATGCTATGGAGGGAATCCAGGCCTCATACACACTAAGAAAATGTTCTATCACTGAGTTATACTTCCAACCCTTCTTTGTTATTTAAAACAAACACTGAGTTAATAAATATCTTTTTAATTTAAAATATGGACAACATGTCTACATCTCAATGGCTTCTCAGTTATAAATCATAAGACCTGGAATTATTGCTCTCTCACCTATTTTATTTGTCATCTATCAATCTTTTTTTCTATCAACCTTTTTACTGATACTTTAGTTAAATGTCAAATTGTCTTAGATAAATGTCAGATGTTTAACTGAGTAGTTGAAAGTTTACCTATATGCTCGCCGAGTTCATGGAGATGATTTTCCAACACAGATTATTTTTCATTTTCTGTACTTATTGTTTTGCCTTGCAAAAAGTGTTTCCTGTTCATTTACTAAGCTTTGTTTGCCTTTAATATTATTTTTCATATCCCTCTTTTATTTATACTGATTGATAGATAAGAAGTTTTCCAATCTCTACTTGCATGTCATTAAGAAAAATGTAGTATACTTTTCTCATGCTTTATTACAACATGAATGGATATTCATACATTGTATTTTGCTGTAACAGTTTTCCTTTTTTATGTAGATACACTACTTTCTTATAGGTACAGAGATATGTGCTGCGCATGTAAACATTTGTAATTATTTGCTACTTAGATGGGTCCAGTTTTAAGACCTCATTACTTTAATATTATTGGGTATTATTTTTGGACATAGATAACAAGTTGGACTGTGTTACAAATATTTACACTTATTGGTCTTTGGACATTTCCTTGTGCTTATTTTATCCCATTTTTCTTTGTCCATGTCTTATATATAGAATATACTTTTACATGTATATGCTACTATGCCAGGTTATAATCTAAGTATTAATTATGATGGCAATGCATACTAAAATGACTTATTCTGTTTTTTGCATGCCAAAATGTATATTGGGAATAGGGTGTGGTGGTACATTCCTATAATTCCAGCACTTAGGAAGCTGAAGCAAGAGGATCACTGTGAGTTCCTGGCCAACCTGGGCTACAAACTGAACTCAAGTCCAGTTTGAACTAAATAATGAAACACTCTCTCAAAAAGACAAAAATTTAAAAATGAAAATTCAAATGTATATTGGAGGACTAGACAATCTTGATATTTATATGGTCACTTATATATTGTGTATAGTTATATTCTATATGTATTTATTATATATTTTGTGGGTAAGGTTGTAGATACACTACTACATTCCTTTTTTAATTTAATTTTGTTTTTTATAAACAGAAGCTTGGACTCAGTGATCTCTTGTGTTCAGCCTCCCAGCACTGGGATTATAGGCCTGCACCACCACCACCAGACTAGGTCTCCAGCTCAGTGCATCTGAGAGTGGGGTCAGTGCAGCACGTGGAACCAGGACTCGAATCCCAGGCCCTGCACTTGCCTAAGCAGGCATTTAGTTCGCTGGGCTATGTCACTAACCTAGTACACTACTATATTCAAAAGAAACTCCAAGGGGATAGGGTTCTGGGACATGCCAGGATAGTCCTGGGACTACACTATCAGTAGCTTCAGAGGAAAAAAGATAGATACACAGCTACATCTCTTAATTCAATGAATATAGCATCTGTTCTAATAGTGTTTGCAAATAGAATATCATGTCTGCACCTTTTACAACAAATAACCACTAAGAAAACAATATGCAATGTATTAATTATTGAATCTATTCTAATAATTTGATTTGAAATTATCTCATTGCTATTTGTGCTTCAATAAAATTATGGGAAAAAAAGTAGTAAGATACAGACACCTGAATCTCTGAAGGTGTTGAAACGGAGTGGCAACACAGTGCAGTGAGACCTGCAGCAGCTGCAGGAGACAGTTGCCAAGAAGAAGCTAGAAAGAAATATCACTGTCAGCTGTGACCTGGCAAAAGGGAGCTTGAGAAGTAAACACTCAGATCTCTGCTACCCTCCGTCATCAACCTTAATATCCAGTTTGCGATTTCCTCGTCAGGTGCAGCAGCACTGTCAGAGGTCAGCCTGGCTGGCATAAGGGAGAAACCTGGAGAACAGGAGTGGTTACCTTTGTATCTGCTGAGCAGAGCACAGCTGGATGTTCAATGCCACTATCTGCAAATTTTTATTTCTCCCAATCTTTCTTTTAAAACAAAGAGAAAGTAAAATAATGTAAAAGAACATTAAGTTCAATTTAATTGGAATGCATCTACAACCCAAATCCTGACATACAAGGGAAAAAGCAGGTATTAGATACATTTTTTTACGTCTGTCTTGGGTTTGTGCATTCTTCCAAAGGAAGGAAGAATGGTCTACAAGATCTGTCAAGCAATTTATTCCTGATGGTGGTAGGCCCATTCTTTGGGGAAAAAAAAGCTGCATTTCTAGAAGGAGGAAGGATCCTGGAGAACTGAATGTTCAATATTCTGTCTTTACTGTTGAGGAGGAAAAAATGGGCAACGTCAGATTACTCAGCCAGTAATCTTCACAACCTGAGATAAACTGACAACATAATCTCCACTCATGGGCAATGTACGGAACTTCATATTGAGAGTAGACTTTACATGGTCTTCATGAAGGCATAACCCTGGGCAGAACAAGGATAGGAAAACGTTCAGGGAAACCTGACCATAACCAAGTCAGACTGCTAACCTATTTACACAATACACACTCTATCTCAGACTCTTGCCTTCTTCCTGCATACTATTCTTCAAGGTTTGTTTGCTCATAGCACGCTAACCCATGTAAAAAGAGTAAGGATACTTTGAAAATAACCCTTTAATGCTAATATAACCAACAAAATTAAATAGTGGAAAGGAAGAAAGCTGATTGGTTAACAATTCCTCAGGTTTCAAAGTAGGAAAATTATACATATTATTTCAAACAGGTAAGTTAAATACGTTTATAAAATGTGAATATTAACATAAAACAAAAATCTATCAGTACACTGATATTTCATAGAAGAACCACAACAGAAAATATGTGGCCATGTACAAAAGAAAAAAAAATACAAACAAGAGGAGAAAGTACAATCACAAAATATAAACAAATGCCATACAAATTCATGCCTGCAACACTTAATAGTGGGATATGTTCTGAAAGTAGTCACTAAGTAAAAAATATCATTCTTATGTGACAGCACACTTAAGGGTGGCATTGCCATGTATCTAGGTGTCATCTAGGTGTTATGGTTTGCATATAGGTGTCCTTCCAGAGCCTCATGTAGACATTGAAGTGGCTTGTAGAATTTGTGATTAATTCATGATCCAGTGCTGGGATTATGGATAAGAATGCTATTCCCACCTTGGGATGGGCAATCTGCATTACAATGTAAGGAGGGGAGAGAGGCTCACTAGCTGCTGTGGCTGCAGCTCCTCCCTTTGCTTTCTGCTATTTTCCACAGCCATGAACTGCTGCTCTCTGCCATGTGCCATTCTGCCTTGGAGCCAGCTGAGTGTGGACTGAAACCTCCAATAACTGTGAGCTAAATAAACCTTTCCTTTCTTCATTTTGGATGTCTGGCATTTGTCCCAGCAAGCACAGAAAAGTAACTAAGACACTAGGCACTATGGCATAGCCATGACTCCTAAGCTGTACAGTGTGTTATTGTACTGAATGTATGAATATCACAGACAATTGCAACACAGTGGTATTAATGTCCTTAAGCATAGGAAAGTTATACAAGGTATAAAAATTGAAAATGGTGCACCTGTATTTATAATTTGTCATTACCACTAATTCAGCCTTGAAGTTGGACTATGCTGAGTGAGCCAGTGAGTACACAGTAATGAAATGTGGAGGTCCAGGATGTTACAGTGCACCCATGCAGAGGGTAAGTACTGAACACTGGGACTGCTCTATGTTTATAAAAATTGTTATTAAATAATAAATCACCTTTAGATGACTGTGACAAGCTGGATGGTCCACTTGACTGGCTTCAGAGCCATCTGGGAAGAGCACAGAGCACACTTCTGGGTGAACTGGAGTGAGTCATGGCAGTGTGAGCTTGAGGGCGATACCTCCCTTCAGGCCATTTCCTGGCTTCCCAGCCACCAGGAACCAAGTCGCTGTGCTCTGTCGTGCTCTTTCACCACAACGATTCTTCATTGGAAGCAAGCACAGGCTGCGAACCTGGACTGAAGTCTACAGCACTGTCAGCCAAAGCGCTCCCCGCCACGTTTTGGACATCGTGTGCTTTCTCCACAGGAAGTGAAAAGCTGACCTGTACAATTATTGTAAAGTTTTGCTTGATAAGTTTTTCTTTTTTAGGATGCCTTTTTTATAGTAACAAAAGACAAATACATTTTACAATCCTACAAAATATTTTTCTTTATATCCTTATTCTATAATTTTCCTTCTCTATTTAATCTATTTTTACTTTTTATTTTTATTTAACAGAGAATCACCTTGGCATGCGCCCGGCCAGGATCAGGATTCCAGGGTCACAGCCTTCACTTGCACATCTGCTCATAGACAAAGGTCTTCAGGGACAGTAGCGCTAATGGAGCTGGCATCTTCTCTGATCTCAGCACTCCTTTTGAACACTTCTTAAATGACCTGCCTGAGGCTGATTTATTGCTAGTATATTTTTATAGATGGAAGCCCACTTTAACATAATGACAAAAAGTGTAAGATAGCATGGACCAGTAACATGCAGATTCATTTTCACCATTGAACACTATTTGCTTATAGTGTTATGGTTTGTATCTAGGTGTCCCCCAAAAATGTCATGTAGTCAATGGGGCAGGATTAATTAATTGTGATGAATTCATGATCCAAGGCTGGGATTATGGGTCTGAGTGCTGCTGGGTTATGGGTGTGAGCACTACACCCAGCCTGGGGCAGATAACCTGATGGCTATATAAGGAAAGGAGAAAGGCAAGCCTCTGCCACTGTCACCACTGCTCCTCCTGTTTGCCTTTTGCTCTTTGCTGTTTTTAGCCACTATAAACTGCTGATCTCTGCCATGTAACACTCTGCCTTGGATCCACCTGAGTATGGACTAAAACCCTCATAAACTGTGAGTGAAATAAATCACTCCTTTCTTAATTTGGAGCATTGGGTATTTGGTGCCAGCAAAGGGATAAGGGTGAACAAGACATGTAGGTAATTTTATGTGTGCCACCCTTTGTAGTTGGCAATGCAATAGATTTGTTTATGCCTACCTCACTATGAATGTGAGAGTAAAGCGCTGGGAGGGTATGAGGCTACAAGGTGATAGGAATTTTTCAGACCTGTTATAAACAGTGGTGCTGTAACAGTGGAATAAGGGGATGGCCACTGTCTATGCACTCCATTACTACCTGAAGCATCCTTCTGCAGCTTGCAACTATATTAATAAAACATGAAAACACATTAAAAATTTAAAAAAAATATTCCAAACAAATAAGAGCAAATTCTACTTACATTTTAAGAAAAAATAAAGTTCATTTACATGGTGATGGAAGTACAGCTCAGGGGTAGAGAACTTGCCTACCATGCATGAGGATCTGGGTTCCTTCTTTGGTTTCTCAAAATCTAGAAATGGAAGTTAGTTACTCTGATTTTGTAAAAATAAAATAAACCACACATATCAAGTGAATGCAATGAATGTGATATAAATTATCACATAAAGAGTTATAATGTTAGTTAACTTAAATTCAGGGCAATAATGGTAAGAAAAATAAACTAAAATAAAGAACACTTTCAAAAATGATGACAGATACAGTCATAATAAATGATCTATTACAGAATATCATGCATGAAACTCAATATGTATTATGAGTTCATAGGTACAAGGGAAATGATAGCAAAACTGGATGTAATGTAAGAACTAAAAAATCCTTAAAGATAGAAACTTCAAATCTAAATGAGTTTTCTCACTTCAAAATAAGTCAAGAAGACTAGTACACAGGAAGTCACAAAATAAATGTACATATTCATATAAAATCTGATTTACAGATCACATGTAATTCCTTATATGATTTTTAATGAAATAATATATCTTTTATAATGCTAATGATCAGCATTTTAAAAGTAGTTATGTTTTAAGTAACAAACAATGAATTCTAAAATCTAAAAATAAACACCAGATTTGTAATAAAAAATAAAAGTAGAACCAGTCAAAAATACCTTAAAAGGAAAACTGGGGCCAGAGAGATAGCTCAGTAGCTTAAGCAACCTGCCTGTCAAGGACAAGGTCATAAGCTCAATCCCTGGATCCCCCTATTCCCCCCTAAAAAAGGAAAGGAAAACTGATAGTGTAAGGTAAAATTTTAATTCAATGTTAATGTCTGAAAATATTTTTTCAAAAGTTCAGTAATTTAAAAACTCAAATTTTCATAACATATATTTTAAAATAAATGATCAAAAAATAAATAATCAGATATTCAGTTAGGGAATGAAACTTGATGAAAAATGCCAAAGTGTAATGATAGAGGTAGAGAAAATTAATTAAAAAGGGAATACTATAACTAAAAATAAATGCTGTCCCTGCTTCACCATGGAAAAGTAATTAAAAAGCATTACCTTAGTCACAAAAGGTACGTTACTTAAAAATTGAGACTCTGAATAAAGAAGCAGAAGCAATTCATACATAGATACTAAAGATGTTGGTCAATTTTCTTTTATTATTCTTGAAATGCTGAGAGAAGTGGAACATTTTCTAGAAAATTATAGCCAGCAAAGTGACTACCTATCTGGTGAGAAACCTAAAGTGATCAGTAGTAAAAAATTTAGAGAATGTCAAAGAACAACCAGTTCTACTCAGTTTTATGAGTGAATTTTACCAAAACTTCAAGGAACATTTAACCACTAACTTCCTTTTATGTAGCAAATATACCTCTCACATAAAATCCTGGAAAAGAAAAAAGGAAGCTGCAGACCATTAAAGGTATAAATCACCAAGACTGAATTTCCCCCCAGGAGTTCAAGGATGATTCAGTCTGTTTAAAAACCTAGTAAAATCTGGACTCTTTTAATGGAAAGATGGTGGAGAAATCTTATTATTTTTGCATATTTTAAAAAACTTCATAAAATTACTTTCATAATACACTTTTCAAAACAGAATTCAACCTCAAACTGAATGGGAAATTCTTATGAATCATTGCAGTAAATCACCACGTTGAAGTAGGAAACAATTCCAGGACACTTACAAAAACTTATTTGGTTTATTATAGTTCTAGAATATATAGTTGGTGAAATTATGTAAGTCAAAGTAATTAGGTAAAATGCAGATTCCAAAAATTATCATTGTTTACAAATGATAACAAAGCTGAACAGTGAAAGCTAAAATTCTCTATTGTTAATGTAAGATAAACTAAGAGAAAATAAATGTATATGTGCTGGAGGTAGTAGTGTATCACAAAAAAAAAAATATATATATATATATGCAATTTTTAAATAAATTAAAAAATATAAAACCAAAGAAATCTGAAATGAATTCTGAATATAAAAGCACCTTTTAAAAAAAAATGATGAACTGCTAGAAAAATTTGCACCTCTACAGATAGAGGGGAATAAAACTCCCAACCTGAAAGGTATCTGGGGTGAGTTCATGTTCTCTAAAATGAAGAATGAATTTTAGAAACAATTCTGTTCTGTTAAGAACAGAATATATTGGGTGAAAGAAAGATCTTGTCCTAGAGAGGGACAGAAGGGGGACTTGAGCAGGTTGCCCGGGAAGCTGTCTCTTTCAGGAATTTTTATAGAGTAAAATTATGAGGTGAGGTGGGCTTAATAGGAGAACTCACTTAGGTGGGAATGAAGTGGGACAAAAGTATGGTCACTCATTCAGATTACAAGCACCATTGCTCAGGTAAAATTGATTAAATGCAGGACCAGATGAGGAAGTGAGTCACATAGCAAGTAGGCATGAACACCAGACAGGGTCTCTTCCTGGTGGGGGTTGGTTTAGTGACTCTTTGGGGCTCTTCTAAAGTTGCAAAGTTACCTTGTTTACCATATCGTCTGCTTGAGGGCCTGGCCTGATCTGACAGCCTATAATATTTCTATGTAATTTAGCTACCTACAACACGACTGTAGGTCAGATTTATTAAGTGGATCATAAGGATCAATTACCACTCATCAGGAAAAAAAAAAAAAAATCAATCTGAGCAAAATAGACTAAAAGTAGGAACAAGTTGTGCCCTAATAAGAAAAACACCCAACTGACTTAAAGTCATTTGAAATATCATTCATAATTAGATAAATAGAAATTAAAGCAACATATGCAAGGTTTCAAAATCTCTAGGTTGCATGAGATCAAGCTGCTAATCATCGCTCGTTTATGTCTTGATTAGGTGTAAAGAAATCCTTTTAGCAACCTAGAAAGAAGTGCTAACTGCTGAAACTCCTGGTAAGCCTTTTAAAAGTTACCAAAATTTAAAATGCACATACAGCTTGACTCTGCGGTCCCACACTTGAATGATGAACCCGATTACACATGTGCTTCTTCAGTGAGAGATGCACCAGATGGTATCCACTGTCACAAAATACAGTGCTGGAAACCACTTAAGACATGATCAGCAATACATACCCCAAATGCACTCGTTTTTTTGCAATGTAATCTTGCAAAAAACGTTAAAAGGAAAGAAATAAATATAGTGATAGGCCCCCTTATTTGTACAGGATACTTTCCAAGTCCTTCAAGGAATAGATCTAGCCACAGATATTACTGCACAATGCATGTACTGTTTTTCCCATACTTATAGAGCATTAACAAATTTAATTTAGAAATGGGCATGTAAAAATTATCAATAGCTAATAGTAGAAGAGAACAGTTTTTTAACAGTATACTAGCTTATATTTACACGTAAGTGGTTTCTGATTCTCTTTTTTATCTCTCCCAAAATGTCGTGTTACATTTGACTATATTTTATTATAATGGTTGAAACTGAAATAGTGGGAATAGAAACTACAGATAAAGGAAAGAATAGATATCTTGAGAAGAAAAATTTGCTAATAAAAGGAGTACATGGCACATATTCTTGGAAAAATAAAAATATAAATGAGACTATGGTTATATACTAGAGAAATTTAGGTTTATCTACGTTTTCTGAACAAATACAAGAATCTTGGGCCAGCCAAATAGCTCAGCAGATTACAGGGCCTGCAAGCAGGTACAGGGGCTGAGGTTGGATCTCCAGGCCTGCTGTGCTGGCCCCAACCCTGGGGTGCACTGACACAGCAATTGAGACTGGGCATGGTGGTACACTCCTTTAATGCCAACACTTGGGAGGCTGTAAACAGGAGAATCACTATGAGTCCAATCTGGTAGTGAGACTTTGAACAACCTGTAGACACTTCAATAAAATACAGAAAAAAAAGAAAAATAATTAAAAATAATTTTATTGAGAAACAAATAGAAATGAGACAGTTTCAAAACTAATTAGCAGGTCCGGAGATCCAACCTTGGCCCCTGTACCTGCTTACAGGCCCTGTAATCTGCTGAGCTATTTGGCTGGCCCAAGATTCTTGTATTTGTTCAGAAAATGTAGATAAACCTAAATATTTCAATAATTAATGCATTGCATGTTGTTATCTCAGTGGTTATTCATTGTACAAGATGCAGACATAACATCCTGTCTACAAACACTATTAGTACAAATCTTTCTATTCATTTAATTAAGAGAAAGTAGTTGTATGTTTTTCCTAGCTATTTTGAATACACAGATATATTTGTATCACTTTTTTTTTGTTTAGTTTTGTCAGAGAGGTGTATTCCATTGTCATTTAAATATTGTGGGTGTGTGAATTCAGTAAAATATTCCAACATAGTCCAATAGTCCATAACAGTAGTAGGTTTTCCATAAGACTGTCAATGTCAGAAATTGTTGACTTGAGCCTTTTACAACTCATCATATTGCCTATTTTTGGAGAAGGATAATATACTTTAATATATGAATCAAATGAAATTTTGTCATATAAATCTGTATCTTTGAAAACTTATATAGCTATATGCTTATTTATTAATGCCAAAACTTACCAAGGATCAAAGAAAATACTTGTTACTCATAAAAACATCTACTATGAACAACTTTTGTTTTCATTTTCTATGTATTACTGGCTTGCTTCTGAATGAGGAAGATATATCCTAATTGTTGATCTTAATTTTGCCAAACCTGAAAATTTTGCTTTCCTCTTATTTTTCTGATTTTATGTATTGATCTTTTTCTACTCTAACTAGTAAATATTTTGTGATATTTGAACTCCTAGAAATATTTAATGTTATATATGCCATAAAATTAACATGTTTAAAAACAAATTATTAAAAAACAAGCCGGGCGTGGTGGCGCATGCCTGTAATCCCAGCACTCGGGAGGCTGAGGCAGGAGGATTGTTGTGAGTTCGAGACCAGCCTGAGCTACAAAGTGAGCTTAAAGCCAGCCTGAACTGCATAGCGAGACCCTGTCTCAAAAAAAAAAAAGAAAAAAGATATATTCTCATAAAATTGAAACAAAAACAAATCACAGTTAATATATGAAATATGTAATATCAGATTAATTATGAATAAAATATAATTTAAGCAACAAATTAACTCACCCATTTTACATATATGCATATGAAAACTAGCATGTAATGCCAGATAAAAATCATATGTTCCATGTTGATAATGGTTGGAGAACAAGGACTTAATTGAGACCAGACTTTGTAGAGTAATCAGAAAAAACGGAAATAATAAATGCAGTTTGAAAATTAGAGTGTATACAGAAAATTTAAAATTAAAATATGTGAAATGCTAAAAGGTGAATAGAAAGAAAGATATTAACATATAGACACCAAAGATTTGAACTAATAAAAAATACAGATGAAACTTTGAAGATGCACACCTGTACCCAGTGCTTCAGAATACCACTAGAAGTGGTGCGCCTGCACCACTACAAATTCAAGGCCAGCAGGGCTACAAAGTGAGCTCAAGGCCAAGTGAGACCCTGTTTCACAAAGACAAAAGGTGAGAGAGAGAGAGAAAGAGACAGAGACAGAGAGACAGAGACAGAGACAGAGAGAGAGAAGCAAATAAAAAAGATTATATAAATAAATTTAAATACTTCAATAATGTCAAAATACATAAGTAGATTTAAGGATGCAGTTAAAACACAAAATTTATCATAGAGTATTAAAAATAAATCACATCTGTGTTGTTAATAAAACACAGCTAAAATACAGTGCTGCCAAAATACAGCAGATGAAAAATGAATATAAAGGTGAAAAAAGTTTACCATGTTAAAAAAACAAAATCAAGTGACAGTGAGATAGCTCAGTGGTCTAAAGAGCCTGCTTAGGCAAGCTCAGGCCGTTGTTTGATCCCTGGAACCATATGCTGCACCAGCCCTGCCCTCAGAGCAGGCTGAGTGGGCCAGCAGAAAAAAAATAATAATAAGTGGAAAAAAAGCTGGTACTTTTTTTTACTAGTAGACAAAAAGGTTTTAGGGGAAAGAATCATATCAAAACATACTTCATATTTCCAAATGATAGATTTTAATATAATTCGATATAATTCATATAAGTATCATAATTACAATATATTATAGAATATAATTGTCATACAGTTATTTGATAACTCATTTTACAAATATATATGACAGAATTTGGCAGGCCTCTTAGGAGTAGATAATAGGAAGGCTTATAGCTGTACCAGGAGAGTTTAGTTGATGCCTTTCAGCCACCAATAGATTTAGGAGATGCAGAACTCAGTTAAAGGGTGTGGGGATGCAGCTGGATGAAAGAAATTACTTTTGATGTTCTATACCACAGTATGAAGCAGTGTTTGACAAAAATTAAATGTATATTTAAAAACATATAGTAGAGTATGTTCCCAATAGAAAAAGATTATATATAATTTCGATAGTAAAAATTATATATATATGTGTGTGTGTGTGTGTGTGTGTGCATGTATATAAATACAATTAGTACAGAGTCTACAGATCAGACACATAGTGATCCTCCTGTTTCAGCCTCCCAAGTGCTGGGATTACAGGCCCACACCACCACGCCCGGTCTCAGTCACCATCTCAGCACACTCCAGGGGTCAGAGGGGAGCTGCATGCACGCTGGGGATTGAATCCCAGTCCCTGTGCCTGTCTAAGCAGGCACTTTAGTCAGCTGAGCTATCTTGCTGGCCCTGATAACAAATATTTGAGGTAATGGAAATGCAATTATCTTTTCTGATATTTATACATTGCGTGGAGTTATTGAAATGTCACTTTGTACCTCATAAATATGTACAATTATTTATAAATATTTTAAATTAATAATTGCATAGAACATTTAAATATTGTTCTATGAGGCATAACATGTATTATGTATTTGTATAATACAAATTTTCACTTGTTGTAACTATATTTGTCTGAAATTGTTCCTGCTTTAAATTGTTAAGGCTCAGGTAATTTCAAAAGATAAGTATTATGTAGATCATCTCCTTCGAATCTTACAAAATACCACTTAAATAATGTATGATTTAAAGTAGAATCATAATGCAAATCAGAAATAGCAAGAACTGGATATTAGTGGAAATAGAGAATGTAGTTAAAGTGGTACTAGCAAAATCATATCTTTGAATGCTTAAATAATATTTTTGAATGCTTAATAAAATATGCTCAAATGAGCAAAGCTAAGCATCACACATAGAGCTACTTACAGAAAGACAAATATCCATTTAAACAATGAATCAAATAATAAAGATAAGAGGAAATGAAATCCAAATAATCAAACACAAAAAGAAGCACATACCTAAGTGTTCTTTTGTACAAGAAAAGCTCCTATAACAATTCACCAAACAAAAAGACCTTACAAATAAACAAAATTAAGAATCAAAGCATTACAAACATGAACATAGAATAAGAAGAAAATACTAATTTAACAGAATAATACGATGTAATATATAATGAAAGAAATATATAAGTATGTATAATTATGTATAACATTAAAATATTATGTGGATAGTCTACATTATAGTATATTTGGAAAGGCATTTTCCTACAAACTGTGAACAATACTACTGCAACAGTGACTCCCATTTTCATTTCCCTTTATGGACTAGAATGTAAGATAATTTAACTGGAAGCAACAGGATATGAAACTGATAGATATGCACTGTCAAAGGGAGCACAAGTATACAAAATTGAAAGTAAGCAAATGCTGCTATTTTCTCAAATATGTTTCTAAAATATGGTTCTTGTACAGATGATGCTGAGTGACCGATAGGTAGTAGTAGAATTAATAATGGAATTTAGCAAGACATAAGGCCAGTATCCAAAGGAATATATTTCTGTATATTAAAAACAAAAAAAACCATTTTAATAGCCTCTTTATTGATAACATGGATTGCATGGAAATACATCTACATAGAACACTCAATAGTTAATTTTGGAAGATGAGTACTCATTCAAAAATAATAATAATGTTTCAATTTCAAATCCTCAGATCAGTAAAATATGACATAGGTCAACAAATACTGAGTATGTCTCACTAGTTTAAGAGCCTAAAAGAGTAACTGAAATGTTAACTGTGTAGTAGATACTGTGAAGGGGAAAGAACCTATTCAAAGGGAAAGAACAAGTGGGATGAGGAAAACAACAGGAGAGGTAGGGGGGAAGAAATGTATTTACACATGTATGCGGAATTTCGGCTGGTACACAGAGGAAAACAGTTGCTTAAATTTCCTTCTCTGGTCCTCTTAATTTTTTTTTTTTTACTTTTTACCAATTTTGCATGATCATATCTCATTATCTGAACAGCTACTTTGGAGACATCATTATGCAATACAGAAACCGTTGTGGAATTCCTTGTTGTTGTTGTTGGTTTTCTCTTCTCTCCAGAGAATAGAAATCATGATGTTCACAGCACCAGTCTTGAACAGAAAAGTCAATGAAATTTTCATTCAGTTGAATTCTATCCTCAGTGAAATGAACTGTGCTTTGCTATGTGTCAACAGTTACTAATTTCAAGCATTTGTTTTTTTCTTGTTTTGGACTGGGAATGGAACTCAGGACCTTCCACTTGCCAGGCAGGCTCTTTGCCACTGAGCTATCTCCCTGCCCCTTAATTTCAAACAGTTAATGTTGAGTTTTAAATTTAAAAAACTCCATATATTTTCATCTTGTGTAGTCAAAGTAGAGTTAAATAATTTGTCATTAAACTACTAGTACACAGTATAGATAGAAATTTATTAAATTTGCTAAGAAAGGAAAATGGATAATTAATACACAATCAGAATAACAATTCTTTCTGGATAGTACACAATTATGATGGATAAGTGAGAAGTAAGAAGCTAACAAAGTTTTCATAGTTTTATAAATTGAAATTATTAGAAGGAAAAGAGACATTTATTTTATCATTAGATAAGCAGTTTTGAAATGCTTTACCCTTTTCTATCTTGGAATTAAAAAGGAAAGAATATTCAGGAGGAATGGAATTCATCACTCCTATTACCTGCAGAATTAAATAATTTTGATTTAATTATATGGGGTTGAACGTTCATCATAGTGGTGTAGAACATTTCTGTTACACAAAAATTCATTCAAGTTTTTATAGCTTAATGCGTGCTACAAATGTGAGTCATGAAAACCAATGATCTTATTTCAGTCTTAATAAATTTGCTTTTTCTCCACATTTTATGTACATGAATTCATACAGTAAGCATTCCTTTATTTTTCTTCTTTACATGTTAGAGTATGTATTCACAGTAATTTCCTTTTCATTTAATGGATATACTAGAGGGCTTTTATTTTTCTTTCATAGGGATTTCAATTATTTGAACCATGGGTTATTACAGAGTGGTGCTATATTTGTTTTTCTATATTTCTGTTTCTCTTAGATCTATTTCTAAGAGTAGAATTGCTTGATATTATGACTTTATGTTTAACTTTTACAGAAAGTGCTACATTTATTTCCTCAGTAACTGTTAAGTTTTATATTCCATTTAGAATTATCAAAACTTCCTAGTTTTCCTTATCCTAGTGAGGAATAGATATTTTTTCTATCTACTTGATTATACCTATTCTAGTAGATATAGTCATATCATATTATATCAAATTTTTATAATCCTTAGTTGAATATGTTTTCAGGTAAATTAATCTATATTATTATTAGTTCTCTGTTCATTCACATCTTTTCCTTATTTTAATTATATTATAGCATATTTTTCATTAATATTGAGTAATAGTATTTATATATCCACGATTCAAGTGTTGACCAGACAAATGCTTCACAAATCCTTAATCCCTGTCACTTACCTCTTTATTTTCTCAGTACCATGTTTTGAAGTAGAGACCTTTTAATTTTTAAAATTTATTATTTTAATATTTAATTTATGAAGAAAAGCTAAAACATAATTTATAACAAAATAATAGAACAAAGCAGTTACACATTCTGGGTTATTATCTTTAAAATAGTCTTCCATTGTATAAGATATGGACATAAATTTATCCAGTAAATATTAGTGCAAATCTTCCTTTTTAATGACCTAAGCAACACAAATAGTGTTAAGTGACTTGGATTTTTTCCCATGTCCCTTCTGTCATTTTCTCTTTCACCCATCCTAGTTCCATTTTCCTTTTGAACAGTTTCTTTTCATTTCACAACCTCTATTGCACATTTTAGAACTTATTTACTCTTGCAGTTCTTCACACTAGGAAGGCAATACAATATTTGCACATGTGAATCTGGTTCATTTCACTTATGAGTACAGTTCTAAGTTACAGCCACTTAGCTATGAAGTCTCCAGTTTAGCCTTTTTTGTGGCCAAGTAGTACTCCACTGAATAAAATACCAAATCTTTTTATCTATCCCTCCATGAATGGGCATTTATGTTGTTTAAAGATTTAGCTATTAAAAATTGTGCTGTATTTGTCTTCTCTTCTGTTTTTCTTTTATGGACCATGCTTTTGGTGTTGACAGTTTCTGTGGCACTCTCAATCTGTGGCCATAGAGGCCTGCATCATATTTAATTTTCAGTCAATAGGTAATCATGAAAATTTTCTCAGACAAGTACTTGCTCTAGTATTTGTTTCCCTATTAATATCAAAAATATCTCCATGTACAAATCATGACTTCTATGAAATTTTACATATCTGATTGTACAGATTTGACACCAGATAGAATGCCAATACCACACCCCTTCACACATTCCAGGAGTACAGGCTTAAAGTTTCTCAGTTAATTAATCCCGACTGCACTGAAGATTTATTGTGTTTATGGACTCTCACCCTTACTTTCCCAATCCCACTTCTGCTACAGCTCCCTCTGCGGCTCTTGATGTTGACAGTTTCTGTGGCACTCTCTTTCTGTGGCCACAGAGACCTGCATCCACTTTCCCCAGTCTCTTCCCAACCCAGAGTAGTAAACTGCTGCTCACAGTTCCATCATTCTCTTTTTTTAATCTGATCTAATTTTTTTATCACTGGAATGTGAAACACAATGCTATCTGGGAAAACAAAAAAAGGAGATGAACGGTCTTCTGGCAAGCTTTGTGGCTTAGTCATCAGTTAATTCCGAGAGCTTTCCCAGGTTGAACTTGCTACGATTATAGTCTGTGACCTGCAGTAAAGATGTAGGAAGGAAAAACTGATTTTATGTAGAAAGATCCCAGAACCTTTACACAGGTGATATTTGCTAGACAACAATATCTGTAGCTCCCTGTATTTATTTTGAGGCCCATTTTCTTCTAAAGACCTTGGGAAATGTTTAAAGTTCATTGCTGGGCAGATGTTATGAAGCTTCCTTGTGGCCTGTCTTCTTGAATTTACAGGTCTGTAAAGAGATTAATGACTTGATGGATCCCTGTGATGCTTTAATGATAAATAATGATAAAGTCCAGGGATGTGACAATGCCTGTGTTATCCTTGACTCCTATAAGCACTTTTACTTTATTCTTTCTTTTTCCCTCCCATTCAAGGTAAAGGTCAAATCAGTAAAAAGGTCAAGATGAGTAGTATAGATTATGATAATATTGTTCTCAACCTGTCCCAAAATCAATAGTAAGTGTCATCATCCATTTTCCTGAAGCAGAGACAGTAACTTCATTATCCTAATACATTTAAGAAAGCAGAGTCAGGAGCTATACCAGTTTCATACCTCTTCTCTACTGTCATTTGAACTTTGAATATCTGTATCTAATACTGTTTTTAATAATTTCTCATTAGAGTTGCTTAAGGAGACATTGAGCCAAAACCTCCCTGTTCACTTCTGTGACTACATGAGTTTTAAAGTTATGTGTTAAAGTCAAATGATCACCCCCTGCTCAAACTTCCAGGGGAGGATAAATACCCAGAATCGATCAGTTTCCTAATCTCTTTGCTTTGAAATGCAGGAACTGATCAGTACAATCAATGTAAATGAGAGGCAGCTAGAAATAACTGATTCTCTGTTCACTTATGTAACAATTCTCCAGCTCTTTTAACCTTATAAACCACTTGAAAGCATAAGAATGACAATATAATTTAAAAAGTATAAAATAGGGGCTGATGACATAGCTCAGTGGTCTAAAGTGCATGCTTAGGCAAGCTTAGGCAAGCACAGGGAGTGCTGTTTGATCCCCAGCACCACAGAACTCTTCAGCCCAGCCCCCAGGGCAGGCTGAGCTGGCCAAAAAAATAAAGTGTAAAATTTTTAACTCATAGTTGTCCATAGTCATACCAGAAAAAGATCTGAAACTTACTACTTTTATGGCAAATCTATTTATTGGTCATATTTAAAATTTTATTACTTTCTGTGTTGTGTTGGCCCCATAATAGCTACTTTGCAACCTTTCTGAGAACAACTGTAATTTGTATCTATTTAAGTGCTTAGTTAACACGTGATGTCTTTGTCTACTTAATGCCATTTAAGGAATTTTTTGAGCATAGATCATAAATTTCAAAGCTTTTTGAGCAAGTCCACATAGCAGCATTGATAATATTCCAATTATGGAGTGAAATTATTATACGAATTACAATATAATATTTCATGTACTGAAATGTTTTGTGTTTAGAAGATTATGATGGCTTAAAATGTGCAAAAACACAATATGCTATAATCACTCTAGAGCATGTTTTCCCTTTTCAACAAAATTCCTTGCTTTAACAATTTTCTTCCCAAACAAAGAAAAGTTACTGAGTAAACAGAAATATGAATTGACTTAATCATCAAAGTGTATAGAAATTTGAACATAAGAAAATACAGTTGACTTCCATCTAAAATTAATCTTCAGAATTACTGCATTAAATCTTAAATGATGAATTTTATGCTATGTTAAAAGTACTATTTCTATGTTTCTTAATGAATGTATTCCTTTATTACCAGGATTGATGATTGATTTTTCTTTCTTTATCTTATAAATCCAGGATATAAGCTTGTGCTTTTTACTAAGTGAATAAATTTAGTACCAAATGAACACAATTCAAAAACAATGCAAACATTTTATAGGAACATGTTGATGTTTATTTATTATTGTTTTCTAGAGGGAAATTCATCTTAGAAGATGAAATCCAATCATTAGATTATTGAATAGTTTTCAACTGGAATTGGTAAAGATTATTTGGAAGATTCTGACATCCTCAGTGATAGATATTACAGAATGCTTTTTGACTGGATACAGAATAACAGAACACATTTCTTCTTTTTTTTAGAGAGAGAAAAAAGATATTAACACAAAAATTACAGGTGGTACAGAATTTCACTTAACAAAATATACTACACAGTATTTGTTGTAGTGCAATGTTGTCTTCCAACTAGTTGTTTGTATTACCAAACATATGCATGCAAAATTGGAAGGCGAAAAAAAGAAGAAATAAAGAGAAAAAGATCAAAGAATTGAAAAGAGAAGAAAAGCAAATTAAGCATTAACTGCTCCTTTCCATAGACCAGCATATATCCACAGTACGGTTGTCCAAATCATCCTTATTCCCTTTTCTTGGTATGTATCGTACCATTTATATTTTATTTTCTCTTTCAGGTTCTCACACGAAGACAATATAATGTATGCACATTTAGGTCTGATGTATTTCACTTAAGAGTATGGTGTCTAGTTGCATCCATTTACCAGTAAAAGCCTTAAATTTATCCTTTTTTTATAGCTGAATAATGTTGCATTGTGTAAAAATACTACATCTTTATACAGTCCTCCTTGATGGGCATTTGGGTTGTTTCCAAGATTTGGCTATGATAAATTGTGATGCTATAAACATGGGTGCACATGTACAAATGTAGTATGATGTTTTCAGTTCTTCTGGAAAAATACCCAGGAGGAGAATAGCCGGCTTGAATGGGACTCCAATTCTAGCATTTAAGGAATATCCGTAGTGATTTCCATAGTGGTCATATAAAAGTCTGCACCAGAGTGGAGAAGAGTTATTTGTTCTTCACAGCCCCTCCAGCATTTTTTATTGGCTGACTTCTTGATGATAACCATTTTTTCTGGGGTGAGATGGAATCTCAATGTTGTTTTAATTTGTATTTCTTGAGTGATCAATCGTGTTGAACATTTTTTCATGTACTTATTTGCCATTTGTATTTCTTCATCTGAAAACTGTATTTCTCTCAGATGCCCATATTTGGATTGAGTGTTTGAATTTGAGAGGCTTGATTTCTTTTTATTTTTTATGTGTTCTATACATCCTTTGTCAGAGGGATAGTCAGCTATAATTTTTTTCCCCGTGTGTGGATTTTCTTTTAATCTGTTCAAGATTTCCTTTGCAGTGGAGAAATTTTTCAAAAAGATGAGATCCCAGCTGTGGATTCTTTGAAGTATTTTCTGTGCAGTTGGTTTTAGTTCATGAACTCTCTGCTGACCCCTATTAAGATTTCTATGTACATTTTACCCCAGAAGAATTAGTGTTTGTTTTAATATTTAAATCTTTGATGCATTTTTTGACTGTAGTGTAGTGCACAGTGATAGACGTGAGTCTAATTTCAGTGTTTGGTCTGTGAAAATTCAGTTATTTTCCATCATGACTTGTTACAGAGGCTATCTTTCTTTCAGTGAACATGTATGGCTGAGTGTGTTTATAGTTGTGTCTGTGTCTTCTAATCTGTTTCACTGATCCTCAGTTTTGTCTTTATGCCAGTACCATGCTGATTTTATCACAGTAACTTTATAGTATAATTTCAAGTCTAGAATTGTGATACTGCCTGCCTTTTCTTTGTTTCCTAGAATTGATTTTGATATTTTGGGTCTCTTCTGGTTCCAAATGAATTTGAGAAAAGTTTTTTGTCTCTCTGTGAGGTATGCTGATGGGATTGCATTGAATCTGTATAACAATTTTGATAGTATGGCATTTTCACAGTGTTGGTTCTTCTTATCTAGGAGCATGAAATATCTTTCCATTTTATCAAATCCTCTTCAATCTCTTTTCTCAGAGTACCAAAATTTTCTTCACTGTATAAATCTTTTCCTTCTTTTGTGAGATTGACTCCTAAGTATTTCATTTTGGGGGTATTTATTATTACACATGTGGTTTTCCTAATTTCTTGCTCAGTGCTTTAGCATATTTGAGATGCTAAGAAAAGTATATGAAGTCCTGTGAGAAGACACAAAGTTTTTCTTATAAAAATGATAACTTTAAAAGAACATGAACTATGAAAAAAAAAACGCTACCTATAAGATGCCAGCTTTTGCATGATCATAACATAAAAAGACTCCTTGTAGATTTATGGGAGACACACCAGATGAATTTAAGGATTTTCTTATATACATGTCAATACAGTGAAAAAACAGCTTGTAGCAAGTACTCCTGATTCTAAAGATAAACAAAGCACAGTGAGAGAGAGTAATAGAAATCTTAATTTCCTTGTCTAGTTTAGAAGTTCTTTCAAAGTGGTGAATCTATCATTATAATAACTGGATAATTTTATCCTATATGATCTCATTAAAATCCATGAAATTAAGTACTGACATAATTCATATGTAAAAAAAATTATAAAATTTAAGAGGAATAGACAAAGAAAGGAAACCTCTTCCTGGTACTCAATTCAATTCTCTCTAACTTCCTGGGATGTGTTTCCACTATTCCCTGACCAGGGGAAATTTTTGTGGTTTTGTTTATGTGTGTGTTTGATATTTTCATTCAGTTTTGGTTTTGGAAGTTAAAGATACTCTGGGAGATCTTTTGAAATATTTTTTAAAGTGGTAAAAACTACAAATCTGGTATTCTCATTTGGCAAAACAGCTGAGGAAATCAGGTAACTTGTGTAGTTCAGTCTGGTAGATTTAATGATCTATATTTTTTAAAGTACTGTTTTCTTAAGTACTACTCATTAAAAAGGTTTCAGAGGTAGTCACACCATATATTTAGTATAAAGTCCTGTTGGGGTTGATTTTCTTCAGAGTTCTGTATTCTCAGTGCTGATCAACACCAGGCTTTCCTGATGAGCTCAGCAGTGTGTGGCTTGTTCCTCAGTAGCAGGAGTTCTGATCTAATTAATCTTGGCTGGCTCAGCACTGGCATTAGATGGATATTATAGAACTGTATTGCATTTGTGTTTTACCAAGTGATATCCTATAATCATTTTCTTGGCCTTCTGGAGACTTTAAAAACTTATATCATGTCAAAAATTCAGATGGGTTTGAATTTTTTTAAGATTGTCAGGGACTTACATGAATAAACCAAATATAAACAAAAACTCTTTGAACACTGAGAAAAAATATATTAGGCATAAAACTGTCAGTACATCATACCTTTTCCATAATAGATTTTGGCTCATTTAGTGTTGACTGATAATTAAGTACAACCCAAATTTTCTGAACTATCATATTTCATGAAATATCCATGAAGATATTTAAAGATTGGAATCAATTGAGGCCATATCAACTATAAAGACACAATTTGAGAATAGCATTATTTTCCCACTTAACAATGTAAGTAGATTGATTTCAGCTTTGAAAACATTTCTTGAAAAGTTCGGGCCAGAAAAGCAAAGTCTGATGTAGTCTATTGTCTAGGTTACTTTTCTCTCATTGCTGGAGCAAAATACCTGACATTCAGGTATTTAATTAAGGAAGGAAATTAAAGAAGGAAAGGTTTATGTAGCTGACAGTTAGTGGAGACTTCAGTCCATACTTGGCTGGCTCCAGGGCAGAGTGGCACATGGCAGACCACAACAGCTTATGGAGGTGGAAAACATCAAATCCAAGGGGATGGGTAGCAGCTGCATAGCAGAGTCAGCTCTCCTTGGCCTGTATTACCTTCAGGATATCTTCCTCAGGGTGGGTGTAGCTCTCACACCCATAATCCCAGCACTGAATCATGAATTAATCACAAACTCTTGAAGTACACCAACTGACTACATGCAGCTTTGGGAGGACAATCAGACAAACCAGAATATCTATCTTGCTAGTGAAGGCTATCTTCATGTTGATCCTCATTCCCTGTACATGCCGTTGGACAAGGGTTATTACTTCCTAGATTTATGTGTAACTTTGTAGGAAGACTATTTTTAAGTGGACGTTGAAGAAAAGCTAAGAAAATTCTAACACAAAATTTCAGAACAAACTAAAATGACAGAGACATGCCACTTTAATGCCTAATTGTAAATACTATCTGGACAGGAGGAGATTATTTTAGCAAAACTTTTGTTCATATGAATTTTTCACTTTCATCTTTTCCATTAATAAAGGAATAGTAAAAGCAACATTTAAGAAGATATCTTATTCATAAGGTGTTACAACCTTGAAAATAAAATATTTAGAGTATGATGCAATTACAAGTATCCTGATAGGAGGAAAAATCATTCTAATATTGTGCAAACACTTTTATTGTATCCTTATCATTTAACAAATTGAATGCAATTAACATTACAGTATAAATTACTCTAGACCATTTATACCATGGTATAGCTACTATGTTAATTTGAAAAGATCTTATTTTGTAGTCAACTTAATCAAGGAAAATTGTTAATGGACTATAATTTGACACTGTATAAGTTTTATTGCTTTAATAGTTAAGAAGAAACACCTACATTGCTGATTTCATGAAATCTAATGTAGAAAGAAGCACTAATATGAAAATTTTCTTCAGGGTGTTAATGTAGAGTGTGGCTGGGGAGTTAATCATGGTCCCACTGAACAACTTAGCATGCTGATACAAACTTGGTTCTCACTAAACATAGAGTACAGTTTCCAGAAGTTCAAATATAAAAAGACTGAATCTTATGTCCATTTTATTTTGTAATGAAAGATGACTTGGCTACAGCATTTCACAAGTGTTTTATGAGTGAAATCTTGGCAATCCATGTCCTGTTGACATCAATAACATTTTATGCATAAACAAATATAAACTGAAAAATTCTTTAAACCCCAATATGTGGTTTGATCTAAGCAAGGCCTCCAGAAAAGATTTTCAAAATCCCCAACCTGTAATATGAAGGGCTTGTCTACTCTATGGTCTATAACTTAATGATTATTCTTAACTCCATAGATATGGTCCAATCAGATTTATAACCAAGGTGTAGTCTAATCTTTCACAAATATAATGATCCCTAGGTTGTCTTCATATTAATTCCTGGTCTGGTTAGACACATGCTGGGTATCAGGGAATATTTCAGCCTCAGAGCTTTAAAGTGTGCATTTTAATAGAGAACCTCAGTAATGTGCTTGTAAATATGGAGAACATTGATTCAGTGCTTAGATATTAAAATCACATGCAGACCCAGCACTCGGGAGGCGGAGACGGGAGGATTGTTGTGAGTTCGAGACCAGCCTGAGCTACAAAGTGAGCTTAAGGCCAGCCTGAACTGCATAGTGAGACCCTGTCTCAAAAAGACAAAAAAAAAAAAAAAAAAAAAAAAAAAAAAAAAAAAAAAAAAAAAAAAAAAAATCACATGCAGAGAAAACATAAATGAAATAATCTTATTAAAGGAGATTTAACATAAAATTAATTCTTTATAGGTAAGCAGTTCTCAAAAACACTGCTGCATCTCGGATTGGCATCAAAGTGATCTCTAGGTTCAATTGAGGAATGTGGATATTTGATATGGTTTTAATGTGAGTTTTTTCTAAAATTCATGTCTTAAATTAGTCTTTACTGTGATAATGGTGAGGTGAGGCATTTGTGAAAGTGTCCTATGGATTTGTGTCCAATTAAGGTTGAGAAGGAAGCAACCTAGGGTTGTTATTCCACCATGTATAGCACAGTTTACCTTCCATCCTGTGTTCATTTTGGAATTAGAATCTGCCATCTGTGAGGAACAGGTAGTCAACAGATACCAACCTGCCAATGTCTTTATCTTGTACTCAACCCCCAGGACTGTTGGGTACAGATGTTACTCTTCATAAACTACATACTTTACTGCATTGTGTTAAAGTAACATATTCCAACAAAATTGAGTTTCCAGATACTCAATGTAGTTTATTTCTCTCAGTTTATCTGTCTTTTTAAAAATTTTAAGTATATTTTTTCATAAAAATCTTGTACCTAGATTTCATATTTATCCCTAAGTCATTGTCTGATACTACTGTAAATGGTGGTCTGTTTTAATTTCTTTTAAAGGTACAAACCTAGTATTTTTTAAAAAATTTAGTGGTGTCCCTAGGATTTTCACGTTCAAAACTCTTCTGCTCTATATTTTTTCTCTTTCACGTGTCAAGTGTTTGCCTCTTTCTTTTCCATAGTGCACTGACTAATACCTCTGCTAAAATGGCCAGAAGCAATCACAAAAATAACATGTTAAAGATAAAAGAAAAAAAACTGTAAACTTGAAAACAAAAAAGCAACACAGAATAATGATTGAATGGACATATTATGAACATATTCATGCTAAAAATGGACATTGGGGATGAAATGAACACATCTGTTGAAGGCCACAAACTGCCAAAGTGTATGCAAAAATGAATAAATGGCTACAACATTTCTGTTGATGTTTATGTGCCTTAAATATTTTGTAGCCCCAAAATTCATATTTACTCTTAATACCTAATGTATCCCTTAGGAAATGATTGAGAAATGAAGGTTACGTCTTCATGAATGGGGTTAGCTACTCTCACAAGAATTTGAGAGGAGTTCACTCTTTTGAAGAAATCTCTCCTTGTTTGTGAAAGCTCAGGGCTTCTTTTCTCCAGAGAACGAAAAGGAGCCATGTCAGCAGAGGCCAGGTCCTGCTAATCCTTTGACCTTGGACTATCAAATTTTGGAATTGTGAGAAAGAAATTTGCGTTCTTTCTACAGTTTACTGTCTGTGCTACTTTGTTATAGCAGCACTAGTATACTAAGACAGATGCCATCTGGTATTCCCATTCACTACAAAATTTTGTAATCCAACAACGGAAACAAGAACTGTGTGCAAAATGTTATAAAATTTTAATCAGAAATAGTTTCATGGCTCAAGAGCACAGGTCTGTGTATTAAGCTGTAGTATCTTAAATAATATTTCTTTCAGGTAATAGGAGATGTGGAGTGTTTCTTAATGGCTTCATTTTCTATTTTACACAGTTTCCAAATGGTCTTCACTACCCAGAATTATATATGGTCAACTTCTTAATCATACATTCCATATCTTCCAAGTCCCTTTCTTTCAATTTTCCAATGGCAAGTATTGTATATATTTTATTTTATACTCTTTTCTCTTTTTTGCTATGCCACACACTCCCACTTCTCGTTGCTCCATGAGATCTCACGGTCTCCACGTGTTTCTTCTCACATGCATAACTCTCTTCAGATCTTTTGCTCTCCTTGAAGGCACTGCAAATCCATTCTGCTATCTGCTTTTACATCCTGCTGGATGACGCTTTTGTAGGTGACAAGTTTGCTCTTTTTTATTCACCATTATATTAGGGCCACAGATTCATCTTTTTAGAAACAAGATTATTTTTTGTTTCAAAGAAAAAAATAGGGCTGAGGAGATGGCTCAGTGGAATAAGCACTTCCCTGGCAAGTGCAAGGGCCTGAGTTCAATCCCTAGTTCTGCAAAAAAATACCCAAAACAATCAAAGAAAAAAATAATAAAAACATTAGGTACAATGAAGATTTTCAAAACCAAGATGATACAAATTCAACCATTATTGTTATTTGCATATTATTGTGTTCAAAGTAGTTGTTTGTATTACCAGATATAGGTATATAAAGTTGGTCAAAAATTAAACAATATTTCTTTCAGTAAACCAATAGAAATTAGTAATACAATTATCTTAGCTTTCTTGTGTGTGTATCCATTTCTTCTTTTTCTTTTCTCCTTTCCTTCATCCGGGTTGTTCTTTCTTTTTGAGTAGTTTATTTCCCTTTCTCAGTATCTATTTACCTTTCAGATTTTATTTACTCTTTCAGGTTCTTAGACAAGGGAGATAATATGATATTTACACTTGTGGGTCTGATTTATTTCACTTCTTTTGTTTGTTTGTTTATATATTTGGTAAAGGGTCTCACTAAGCAGTTCAGACATGTAGTGATGTCTCAGCCTCCCCAGCACTGGGATTTCAGGCCTGTGCTACCATGCACTCTGGAATTCACTTTCTGGCTCCGCATGCCCAGGGGCAGGGCCAGTATGGAATGTGGTGCCAGAGATGGAGCCCAGGTCCCCGCGCTTGCCTAAGCAGGCATTTAGTCCACTGACCTACCTCACTCACCCCCACTTCACTTCTGCCTATAGTCTCTAGTTGCATCCATTTATCTATAAAACCTAAGTCTGTACAGGCTCAAAAACTAGTTTGAGGGCTGGGGATATGGCTCAGTGGAATAAGCTCTTCCCTGGCAAATGTTAGCACCTCAGTTCAATCCCCGGTTCTGCCAAAAAAAAAAAAAAAAAGATTTTGAACCACACTATTTATATACCTCCCAATTTCATGATTAATAAGTTTCAGTTTTGCCACTTACTAGCTTTGCAAGACCAGAACATTTCTTAGTCAACCCACTGTGTCATTTTTTATGATTATTTCATAGTTATTCCTTTCTTTTCAAATTCCTAACTCCTAAATTCCCATACTTATTTTCATCCATGAATTTGTCATTATTTAACTGAGAAAATACTAAATTGAAAAGAGACATTTTACATTATTGGTTTTTCCCAAATTTACAGTCGGCAAGTCTCCCTGCTACCTAAGCCCAGTCAATTAATGATTTTTGTGTTTTGTTTTGTTTTTAACATGGTCCTTCTGACCTACTCAAGGGCCCCAATTCTGCATTTGTGTCATCATAGTTTTACTTTTTCTATTTCTATTAGATTAAAACTATCTTAGTATTATGGAGCATCAAAAATCTGTTTCTTGAATTCATGTATAACTTTAGTTATGATCTGATCCTTCTGTTCCACGTAGAACTATTATCATATTGGCCATCTTCACCTACTCTATCATAAGCCTGTAGCACTCAAATATTATTTCTATGATCTTTGAACATACTTTTATATTTAGGTCTTTTAACATTTTCATGATAAAATCTAATTTTTAATTCTCATGAAATAATTCAAAAGCAGCCTTTCTGATCACTTCATACTTTTGAAAGGGTTTTTTTCTTTGGACTCTGAAATCTAACTTTATCATTTCTTTGTGGGTTTTACATTTCTTTACTTTTAACCAGATATTTTACTTCAATTTATATAATGTACCTTTCTCTTTTTTTGCTAGTATCTATACTTTGAATATATCATAACCTTATTTTTCTATGCATAGTTCTTATGCATCTAATTCATCAAATGCAGTTAATTAAGTACTAGCAATATCTTGCCCACTAAATATCTGTAAAGCAGGATACTCTCTGTATGCTCCTTGTGTATATATCTGCTATTTTCATCATCCTACTTTTCTATATCAATGTATATCATTCTTTTAATTGATTAGTGTAAATCAAAATTAATATAATACAAATTTCTGAAACCAGGAACTTGAATTTTTGTGGAGTATTTATTATGATTATGATTATTATTATTATTATTTTGGTGGTACCAGGGATCAAATTCAAACACTTATTCCACTGAGCTTGGCCCCTACTTAATGGATTTTTACAAGTACACTTTTCAAAATTACATTTAAAAGCATGCACAGGATAGCTCAGCAGACTAGGCACCTGGTTAAGCAAGTGCAGGGATGGTGTTCAATTGCTGGCACCACGTACAGTGCTGGCTGCCCCTGGGTATGCTGAGTAGTGCCTGCATCCAGGCGTGGTGGCCCACACCTATAATCCCAGCAATGAGGAGGCTCATTGCTGGGACTACAGAATCCCAGAAATCATAACAGTATTATTAAACTCATAATTGCTTTATGAGTGTTTTTCCTTAAATATCTTTATGTAAATAATATATTTGCATCTTCATGTCCAAATTCAGACACAAAGCCTGTTTATGTCACATTTTTGCCTTAAAATCAGCTCAGTGAGCACTCCCTCAATGCACAGCCCTACATATTTTCTAACATCCACCTGAAGTATTAATCTTTTCTCCTGATTGACTTGTACTTTAAATGCAATCAATGGACAGAAGTAAACATGCTCACACACCACAGGATGTATTTCTTCCCTTCGAATTCACTTTGTGTTAACTTGGTGAGATGTGCTGACTTCAGGGAATCACTGAGCAACTTGTAAATGATGCATGAAAATGAAATGAAAGACCCCTGCTCAGGGCACAGGCAATAAAAGCTGTGCTCGGCCATGCAATTTGTGTGCAGGCCCTGCACTGAGTGCAAACATGGTGCTTGAATGTTTCCTATCAATTTAGGAAAACCCACACCTCTGAGCTGGAAAGCTAGCCATCAGGTTTTTCAATTTCTCATCAGTAGAAACAAATTCTAAGCAATAACCAGAAGAAAATGCCAGAAATGACTGATCCAATACAATGTCTCTTCACTTTTTAAATCATTCTCTATCCCAGAGGAGAAGATTAGTTAAAAACAACTTCACTTCATGAATATCAGAAATATCAAAATTTCTCTTCCAAACAATTTTTACATATAATTCATATTTAAGACTGTTGTTCACAATTTACCTTTTCAAAACAGGTTACATTATGTTAGGTATAGCAAGTGTTCATGTGCAGATAAGGAGACAAAGTAGTGTTTTTTAAAATATAGAAAATTTAAAAAACTAGATTCCATATAGAATTTGTTTTTTTCATTTTTTGGGAAGGGTCTACAGGGTGATCAGGGCCAACTACTAGATAGGACTTATTGTGACCCTCCTGCTCACAGCCTCCCAAGAGCAGGGATTACAGGTGTGTGCCACCACACCCAGGTTCAATCTCTGTCTCAGCACGCCCTGGGGCAGGGCTAGCACATCAGGCACAGGGATCCATCCATATGGAAATTTTACAGCAAAAATCTCAATATGAATTTCTCATTTTATACAATAAAAATGTTTTTTTAATGACATGTCAGTACATAAGATTTATTTATTTTTCTTTGTGGGGTTTGTGGGGGTTTATTTTTGAGACGAGCCCTGCTATGTACCTCAGTTGGCCCTGAGCTCACTGTGTAGTCCAGGATAGCCTTGAAATCATGACAGTCCTTCTACCTCAGCCTCTGAGTGCTGGGACAACAGGCATGCACTACCATGCACAGTACTTAAGAAAGCTTGTGAAGCAAATGTGATAACCACTACACTACGGAAATCTGTACCGAAACATCATGAAACTCAGTTGAGCCCCAAATTTTCTGAACAAGGAGATTATGGAGCCACAGAGGAAAGAGATCAAAATTCTATAGTGTGCCTAGGGAGAGTCCCATGGAGAGAAGACTTTCTCTCAGCCTCTCACAGAGAGCAAACTGTTCAAGCATTGGCCGTGACTCATCCACATGGATGACACAGACAAAGGATCTATAGAGTAAGATAAAGGATTACAAGATAAATCCTGAGGGGACTTCACTGACATCATAAGAAACAAAAACTACGTTTTGGTATATAGGTCTTGCTCTATCTAGGCCTTAACTATCTAGCAGAAATGTATAAAAATGAGGTATACAACATAAGGCCATAATAGTAAGTTGAGCTGTAAATGGCTATGGTCGACAACTTCTTCAGATAACTCACTATTGTGGAATGCTGGACTATGTTGGATTGTGTCATCGAGTTCAGGTACCTAAATTGTTTGAATGACAATGGAGTACCCATCTTTGACAAGTGTAGACAAAGGAAGGGGTATAGAAAGGAAGAATCATGATGTGTGTGTATGGACAGTACAGTTGGGATAGATACACTGTGCTTCTACATAATTCTATGAGAGGCAAGATTTGCACTAATAGTGGTTGGAGAGGATATTATGTTGGCTTCTAGTAGTATGGACAACCACTAGGAAAATAACAAGGTAAAAAGTATTAAATATTGAATCTTTGATATAATTCAGGTATAAAAATAAGATAAGTAAACAGCTACACTCTTAATTTACTGATAAGAGACATCTGCTATAATAACGTCTGTAATAGAATATCATGTATGCACCTTGTAAGATACCAAAACATTATGAAAACACTTTGCAATGTATTAATTTATTGAATCTGTCCTGCTAAGGTGTCTTAAAACTGTCTCATTGACATTTGTACTTCAATAAAATAAAAATAAATAAATAAAAGAAAGCTTGGCTCAATGCATACTTTAAATTATTGGGGTCCTGCTCTGAGTTACTTGATTTTCATGGCTTTTTGCCCATAGAGAAATATTTAGATGCTGGCATAAGGAAAATATGATGTGAGAGAGTCAAGGGATGAGTGAATAGAATGGGGAGAGGCAATTTGACTTTGTCTTTGAAAGGTGCTGGGGTATGATTTACATATTTATGATTATGGATTAGTTCATATTTACCACATGCAATATTTTACATCTTTTAAAAATGTTAACATTTTTAAACCTTTGAATTTTTCTGTATTATCCTTAAACAATTTCCATAAAAATCTATTTTGCTGTAATAATTAGTTTTCCAAATTACCACCCCACCCCATATCTTGTTTGTTAATAGGAACCCCTCACATAAATTTAGCTTTCTTTTTTAAGTCTGCTGTGTATAGCAATTGTGCTTAACTTTGGCAAACTTTATTTATTTTTTTCTGTCATGAATAATATATCCAGATCCTGAAAATGGCTTGGTTCATGATAACTAGAGAGAAGGTTCCTAATTTTTGTTTACCCTCCCATCACACAGCCAGACTTTCTTGTAATTCTTATCTCAGAGGTGGAGGTCATTCTACCTGAGGAATAATTCCACCTCAGATAGTACAAGCCAAAAAAAAAAAAAAAAAAAGAAAGAAAGAAAAGAAGAAATCTACTTAAATACTGTAGTATAGAGTTTTTGTTTCATTTAGATTGTAGATTTTAATTTTTATTTTCAGATTGTAGATTGTACAAGATCCTTGTTTAATTTGAGCTACAGAAAGTTAGAGAGAAACTTGTTTGTGTCAGGAACTCAGTTCAGGACTCTCTGTTAGTTTCTTGAGGAACGACTTTTCTACAGAAACATCTTAGTAATTAGAAAGTTTCTCTCCAGTGAGGTATTAAATCTTTCACTCTTTTTTTTTTTTTTTTTTTTTTTTTGAGACAGAGTCTCATTGTGCAGTTCAGCCTGGCCTTAAGCTCACTTTGTAGCTCAGGCTGGTCTCGAACTCACAGCAATCCTCCTGCCTCTGCCTCCGAGTGCTAGGATTACAGGCATGCGCCACCACGCCCGGCAAATCTTTCACTCTTATACCCATCTCCACCTCCAGGATTTAATGGATTTCCAGGTCAATTCCCATATAGTTCCAATTCTTTCTACTCCACTTCCTTAGGAAATTTAGTAACCATGACTCTTAGACAACACTGCAGATTACAGCTCAATGTCTCAGCCTTTGCTAAATACTATGTTTCATGATTAATTTATTAGACGTGAATTAGTCTGGTAAAATATACTGATTATTATTTAATATATTTTTAGCATTTCTAGAAAGTCCAACTAGAATTTGGTAAACATTTCAGATCATTTATGACATTCTATTTAAAATATATTTGGTATTTTTTTCCCTTTGTGTTTCCTTCCTTACAACTACTAGCTTCTCCTAGTTCATTGAGAAGAAATATTTATGCTTATATCATTTGGAAAATTTTTTGTCCGTATCTTCTCTCTAAGTAACTACTTTGAGAATTACACTGTGCAATGCCTTAATTATTGTTATTTTGCTCTTACTTTGTTTTGAAATTTTATTTTATATTTTCATACATAAAATATAAATACCTTCAGTTCCTATTTTCTAAAATAATGCTATCCTTAATGGCATTTTAAAAATGATTGAAAGCAATTATAAAGTAATAAAAATATAAATGCTATGCATAATAACTAAGTTAAAATGGTTTCAGAAAAACCGTTTAGATTTCTTTAGATACATGAACTTACATTCTGAGAGGACTTTGGGTATTGTTTTAAATTTCCTTCCTGTTTCTTGCTCTCTGCACTGTTATCAAACCTGATAACAGACTTTTAATGTATTTGCTTAGTATCTCAATAAAAATGGGTGACAGGAAAAGAAATATGGTTTGGGAACAGAAAAGTCAAATCTGAATGGAATAAGTGCTTTTGTACTAACTCAGGCAATTGGTCACACAATGTACTCATTTTTTCTTCACTATTCTTTATAAAATATGGTGAAGTCAGTTTTCAGTTGAAACATAAATACATGGGAGGGATAGACTTTTTCCTAATTGTTTATAATTGTGACCTTTCTGAATAATACTGAAGAAAAATTTCTAGTCTACCAGGAGACTTTTGAATAAACCTAAATTGTTTTATTGAATAAAGCTAAATTGCTATGTACTTTTAGTTCATAGTTTTATTCTAGTAAGAAAGTCAGGGAAAACAGAAAACTACACTCCATGTAAGAATATTCTGAAGGCAAAATATTGAACACTGATTTTTCCACTTTATCTTCCGAATTCAAATTGTAGCGTCACCCTGAGTCTACGAGACATTAGGATTTATGAAACTAGGGTAGTGCAAAGACTCATATAGATGTGTAATGAAACCCAGGAACAATAGAAAGAGCTTGTTCCACAAAAATCTGCAAACTCCATGCAGAGTCTATTGTTACACTGGAATCTTAACAAACACCACTGAAAAGCCAAGATCTGAATTAGGTTAGCTTCTTTTTTTTTTAAGATGGTGAAAGGAAAAAAAAAAAAGCAGGGAAAGTGAGAAACATAATACTTCATCACCCGTCCATTACACTTTTCAAATCACAGAGGGCCTACACTTTGCCTTTACTGCATATGAGATGCCACCAGTATAGCTTGTCAAACAAACAGATGTGAGTTTTGTGAATCAGCGTGGCAAAATGACAAGCACATAAGATGCCTCAATAGAAGCAAAGGAGACAAAAGACTAGAACAAATTGTATTTGTAAAGGTCTTTCTGGGAAATGAAAGGAATAGATGGATATGTAGGTGTGTGAAGTATTTTAAGGAGTTGGGCACAAGATTATGATGGTTGGGTCAGTAAGCTGAAGACCTAGAGACACTTTCTGTTCTTGAGATCCAAGTCCTCATGCTGGTAGAAGTCCCTCCATCTGAGGGAAACGCATTTCTGTGTTTCTTTTTTAGTTACGTGTTTTCTTTCTTGTTTCTGGGCATTTTTTTGTTGTTGTTGCTGTTTGTTTCTGAAGTGACTTCCATTTATTTTGATATATCTTTTCCCCATGATGATTTACAGGATCTTCAAGCCAATATAAATATTTTATAAATATTTGAATATTTGGGTATGCACCTGCACAATACCCCAGCAATATCTTTCAGCAAGAAAAACACTGAAGAGTAAAGACTGCACACAATTACTAGGTCCAGTGAACATCTGCTGCAAATATTCCCAAGGTAAGAAGGCACCACATACCTATTCAACTAAGAAATCCACCCTTACAGTCCAGGGTGATTTTATTTTTACATGGGACCTAGAACACTTAAGCTGCCAATTAGGTACTGAATTTCTGGGCATTGAACTCAGGACCTTGTGATAGCCAGGCAAGCACTTATGCCACTGAATTATCTATCTCTCAGACCTGAATTTTTGTGTTCTATTCAGGACTTCAGTTTACTTCTGAGGCTATAAGACATTATGAAGAGCAATCTACTTTACTCAGTTTACCAACTTACATGGCAAATTCACTCAGAAAAAACAACAGGGAAATATCCAAAGTAATTTCTGGCCAGATAGCTAGGCACTGTGGTCCACCCACACTGGAATACAGAATTAACCATCACACAGTCAGTGAATTCAATGGAACAAGAAAAAAAAAAAAAAAACTATAGTCGAGTTATGATGATGGGACTAAAACCATAAATTTTTTACTAGAATTTCAGAATGAGGAAAAAATGAATTTTTTTGGATCTGTATTATTGGCCTCAAAGGTCACATGAAATAATATTTCTTAACAGCAAAATCCATGACAATGACAATCATGAAATTATAAGATATAAATAATTGCATATAGTTGAAGTTCTTGAAAGAATAAATAACATAAAAGATAGGTAAGAATTATATACTTAACACAAGAAAGTGCTTAGGAGTTTAGGAATTATGTGCACTTGTAAATTTAAAGGATTCACCTCAGACTAAACATAATGGATGAGAAAACCACAGACTTATCTCACCCTGCTTAAAAAATCCAATCCTCCAGATTAAAGAAATAGTCATCTTCAAAGAAAAAGTATTACAGTTACATCAGACTTCGTGTATAAAACATGGTAAGGTAGTCAGCAGCAAAATTTCACCTTTCTAAAAGAATGTTGAAATAAACATAATAATTTCATATCCAGGGAGAGAATTTATTCACACATATGGAAAACACAAGCATATTCTCTGTCTTTATGTTTACTTAAGTGGTATAGAAAAAATAATCTTAGATAAGAAAAGCATTGCATGAACTTTTGCGTGGCAGTGAGATCTTATTGCAAATGAAATTCTGATAAATGCATAAAAAAGTTAAATCATGTCCAACAGTTAAAATCAAGACATTTTAGAAAAAGATGAAGGTGTATTGGGTGTTTGAAGAATTTCAGTTGTAAGGGATGATGGAAAAATAGAAATGATAATAGAAAATGTTAAAATAATTTGTATATGTATACATGGAAATCACATGTACCAGCAGAACTTTGTTGTGAGAAATGGATCCTTAGATGGTTTCCCCACTGTACACACATCACAGAGTGCATTCATACAGATCCAGTGGGGAAGGGGAGTCTTGACTAAGCTTACTGATGCAGTTGAGATGCAATAGCCAAGATGTATGAGCTGCTGTCACCCAATGAAGCTAAACCATCATATGTATTTGCTTTGATCAAAACATTGTTATGTGGTACAAGGCTCTATCTTTGTCCATGTCTCTGTATACATGTGTTTGTGTATTTGTGATACATATATGGACCGCAAAATGTAGATTATGTATAGTGGGTACATACATTCTAGGGAGAGAAGTAAAAATGTACTGGAAGAAAGAATGAAATAATTGATTGGTCCATAAATAACTGATAACAAGAGAAATAAATTTAGATTTGTTCTTTGATAGCCATATTAGTTAGTGTGTTAAAAAAATATGAAGAAAGAAACTTCATGTTAACAAATACAGGAAAAATGGAGA
>PVKA01002222.1:8785-129466 GCA_004027165.1 Ctenomys sociabilis
TTTTTTTTTTTTTTTTTTTTTTTTTTTTTGGCATACTGGGGATTGAACTCAGGACCCTGCATTTGCCAAGCAAGTGCTTATTTTACTGAGCTACCTCCCTGGCCTAAGAATGCATTCTAAAGTAGTAAGAGACTTAGACTTTGAGCACCCCATGTCTGAGATACAAAAAGAAATAATTTGGGCATCCCATTTTTATTTCTATTTGACCTCTGTACCCTCCAGGCATCCCTCACATAGATTTCACTGGAGGGCAGGTGAATGCCCCAAGCGCGCAGCCCAGTGGCTAACTCTTCCCACTAGGTCCTACCCCTAGAGGTGCCTGCACCTCCCAAAAGCACCACTGTCTGAGGCCTAGACCTTCAACACATGGCCTTCATGGAACACTCCAGACTCCACAGTCCAGGAGGGATGTTCTGCAGCCTGTGCTTGGATATTAGTTGAAGGATCTGGGACTGCAGTCTGAAGATGGGAGGATTGAGCTATTTTCTGCTAGATTTAAGCTGAAAGGAAAGTAGAGGGTTGTTTAAGTGGGGCTCTCAGGCAGCACTCAGGTCTGTTAGAGGGCAGCAGTCCTCATCTGAGGAGGGCCTTTGGGGCCTCTGGACAGCACCATGGGAGGCCAAGAGGCAGTGGCCAAGCCTGTGCAGGATGTGCGGAGCAGAGCTCTGTATGAGGTGTCCATGGTTCCACATTCAGGAGCCTTGACCTGGGTGAATAATGGACCTGTAGCCCACAGCACAGTGACAACAGGTTGGAAAGAGGCATCACTATGGCCCCAGGGCAGCCTTGCTGTGCAGCCACAGATGTCTACACTGAGGAAGTAAATCATCTTCCACAGAGGTCAGAGTTGTGACCTGAGGACAAAGCTGGGGCTTAAATTGCCTGAGCTTCAGCTTTTGGGGAAAGTCTTTTAAAAAGCCTTCAAACTTTTTACCTTCTAACATGCAACTAACTTTTCTGATCATTCAACCACACTGTGAGCATTTGCTGTCTTTCAGTACTGAATTTCTCACCTACACTGCCTAGATGGAGGAAGTGCCTGTGTCTGAAAGCACACACTCAGAAGTCAGGCCCTGTGCCACCCAGCTGGAGAATATTCAACACTTGACTTTATTATTGCCATGTCAGGGTGAAGCTAGAATTTGGGGGGAGCTGCAGAAGAGTCCTATGTATGTTGAACACTGTGCCACTGACCCATATGCCAGGCTGCGGGAGAATCATCAGGAAGGAATTACGTTTGAGAACCTGAGCAACACTTCTCACTTACTGCCCACATAGCAGCTGAAGATGGGTTAACAAAATTGCAATGTGTTTGGGATGTTTTCTCTCAGTCCACACACACAGTGAGGCAGACAGGTGTTTCACTCCTGTAAAAGAATATTTTTGATGTCTTGCCAAGTTAGCCAAAGCAAGCTAAGAAATGTAATGGGTTCCATGCTTAGAACCACATGCGCATTTGTGTACACTTTCCAAGGCCCACAGGGATATTCAGTAAAGCAATGGCCTCAGGTAACATGTGGAGCCCTGGCTAAGGGCTCTGTCATGTGCTACCCTATTAGTGCTCTTGACAACTTCTGCAGCAGGCATTTGTAGTCTCATCTCATAGACATCCCAGGTCACACAGCTACTGAGAGCCACAGCCCAGGCCAGGCTGACTTCCAAGCCGTGCTTGTAATCCTCTTGCAACATAAACTCCCAGGGATGCCTTGGTTGTATCCATATCCAGGCTCTGCATATGGATGTGCTATTTTGTTATTTTCCAAGTTATCTGATTCTTTTTTAAATTTCATATATTCTTTTTTTTTGTCTTTTTGAGACAGGGTCTCACTATGCAGTTCAGGCTGGCCTCGAGCTCACTTTGTAGCTCAGGCTGGTCTCGTACTCACAACAATCCTCCTGCCTCAGCCTCCCGAGTGCTGGGATTACAGGCATGCGCCACCACGCCCGGCTCATATATTCTTTTAATAATTATTTGTTTATTTTGTACAGGGTCTCACTGCATAGCTCAGACTCATGGTGATCCTCTTGTCTCAGCCTTGCCAGTGCTGGGATTGCAGGCGTGTGCCACCATGCCTGGTTTTGGTGGCCTGCACAGCACAGTTCCAGGTCCAGTGCAGCATGTGGGGATTGAACTTGGGTCCTTGCATTTGCCAGGCCTATCTGTTTGTTTTATATGATAATATGATAATAATTACTGGTGTTGGGGATCAAATCCAAAGTCTCTCATTCTATACCACACAGCTAAATTTTGATTTTAAAAATACATTACCTGTAGTATATTGACTAGATATACATTACCTGTGTATCTAGTCAAATATGAATGTATATTTCCCCTAGTTGGATGGGATTAGAAGTCATTGCAAGTCCAAGCCCAGCCTGAACATCTTAGTGACTTAGGAAGACCCTGTATCAAAATAAATAAAAGAGCTGGGGATTTAGGTCAGTGGGAAGGCCCTGAGTTTAAATCCCAGGGCCACCAAAACAAAATGACAACAGAAGCCAAAGCTCTACAGAGAGACCATCTGACTCCTGGTCTAGTGCTTGACTATCTACAAGGAATTTCTAGGAAGAGCTGTTCTAGAATTGAAACAAAGCCCAGGATTTGGGTGGGGGTGGAGCTTCACAGTGGGGCTGCTGAGTCTTCCAGGCTGCATCCCTGACAGTCCCATTGCCCATTAGCAGAGGGAGGGAGTGAGGTCATGGGCACTGACATCTTCTCTTGCTGAGACAATTTTGGGGCCAGATGAGTGCTGACCTGTGGCCGGCCAAACCATGCTCTCCCTTCAGATAAGGAATCCACCTTCTGCCGTTCTTATCAAGAGTCTCATCCTCGCTGTTCCTTCTCTTGCTTCCCCTGCAACACTACAGAGGGGAGCTCTTAGGATGTGAATTTGGCTTTCTTCTCTTGAACCCAGACCTTTACCCTCAATTTAAAAATAAAACTGATGTCCTAGAGTTTATCGGTGATTTCACTGCCTACCGCCCCCCTCATGCCATTGCCACCTTCATTACTGCCACCACCTCCTCATCACTGTGCGATTCCCAAGCTCCATGCCCCATCCCTGGCTGTGGGGTTGTGATATCCCTGACTTTGGATATGGTTATAATTTTGAGTCAAAAGAGAGAGGACAATGATGACTTCATTTATCTCACTGGATTTTGGGAGATGCAGATAAACAACCTATCAGTTGATAGAGTCTCATTTGTGTGTTAGTCTCATTATGGAGGCAGGATAGTGCTGTGGGTAAGAGAAGCTGCTCCAGAATGAGACTGGGATCTTGGTCCCATTCTCTTACTAATTCTGTGACTTGGTAATCAGCTGCTGCATCTGTTTCTTTATCCATAAGAGGGTTGATCTGCCCATCCAGTTGTGGGAGGCATAAGTGAATAACGGTTGTAAAACATTTGGCTTGCGCATGTTTGCTTACTGTTACTTACCTAGTAGCATGCCTGGCAGGGGCAGAATCCATCTGTCCTTTTAAAGCAGAATACAGTAGAAGCTGGAAAATACTCAGAGAATGAGTGAATGGATGGATGAACAGGTACATGGCAAGAGCTTAAAAATGCTATTATTATTGTCAAGTATTTTATTCTTCCATCACTCCTCTTGTAAGGATAAAAAGCAGTGAGGCATGGCAGTGCACCAACACTATGGGAGCCTAGGGCAGGGAGATCACAGTTCAAGGACATTTTGGGAAAATTAGTAAAACCATGTCTCAACGAAGATGAAGCAAGAGCGGTCAAGTGCCCCTAGGTTTGATCCCAGTATGGGCTCTCCTCCCCATACTTAGAGTGTAGTTTTTTTGAGTTGATTTTTATTTCCTTTCTCATGTCCATTGACAATTGATGATGAAGCTGTTAACATTAGGAGATAGTTAGATGCAGCTAGAAGGAGGAGGAGGGTTTGTAAATAGGATAATTATCACACCAAACAATTGAGAGTAGAGTCATAGCAACCTGCTCTCCTAGGACGTTGTTCTGCCTCAGTAATAATTTCTTTATCTTGTTCCCTCCTTTTCATCTAGTTGTAGGGAAAACAGGACTTATGAAACTCTGCAGTCATGACAAGAGTCTCAGAAAAATGATGGCATGTTCTGGGGCCACAGTTTCCTTTCAGGGTGAGGATACCACAGTGCTTGCTGTTCTGTGGGAGGTGTCAGGGCTCAGCTCTGCCGGCCCAGGGCTAGAGAGGCTTTGAGGTCTCAGCTGGCCTGCATCTCATGGTCTCGCCCAGGGACCAGAGTGTGCCTCCCCAGGCCCTTGCCGAGGCTGAGGCAGGCTATTTCCATGACACTGAGATGCTGGTACCTTTTTCATGCTCCTCCTCTCACACAACTCACTGGTGTTCTTTGAGCATCTGTATGGCACCCAGCTTTTAAGAAATAACCACATGTGGAGGGCTGGTTTTGCATCACCCAAGAATTTCATGATTCATTGAGAAGGCCATTAACATGCATCTATCACCACATTCCAATTTTATGTCTGAGTGGGACCAATTCCTCAATACCTCAGCCAAACTGCAACTGTCACTCAGTGACTGCAGAAGCCAACAGGAGATTTAAATGGCCTTTTCTTAAACTGCATAGACTGTACCTGCACTAGTGGAAAGCAACTACCCTCTATGTGTGTGTGTGTGTGTGTGTGTGTGTGTGTGTGGCGTGTGAGGGCTTGAACTCATGCCCCACATTCCACTATACCCACAGACCTTCTTTCTTTTTCTTTTCCTTTTGAGACAGGATGTTTTCCAGTCACTAAGTTGTCTAGGCTGGACTCAAACTCTGAGTCCTCCCACCTTGGTCTCCCAGCATCCTCAATAAAACTACTGGGATTATACGTGCAGGTCACCATACCCAGCTTGAAATACCACTTAAAAAGGCTGATCTAACAAACTTGTCTCCTGAATAAACACAGAACATTAAATAAGAAAATCAACTGTCTCACTTGCATACAGTTACTCTTTCATTATGAAGGTCCTCCAGTTAGGCTTGGTATTGCACACCTGTAATCCCAGCACTTGGGAGGCTGAGGCAGGAAGATCACAGTGTATTCAAGGCCCTCCTGGGCTATGTAACGAGTTCAAGTCCAGCCTGAACTGCAAAGTGAAGCCCTGTCTCAAAAACAAACAAACAAATAAATCTTGAGACCGCATTATTATAGGCAATGATTAATTCCACTCATAGAAAAGTCATTGCAGAGAACAGAAAGAGAAGGAATCACTGAACTTATTTATGAGAGAATAGTATTATATAAAAAAAGGGAAGATAATGCAGTGATAGCTCACTGGTGATTACCTCTGTGCTCAAGCTGTTTTTCAAACAGCAAAGTTTGAAAAAACTCTGCTCAGTGTTTGTAACTTTGGCAGTGAAACCAAAAATCCACCTTGAAAAAACCCCTAGATGGGCGGTGAGTGAGTCACATGTTGTGTCTCACCTCAGACACAAAGGGCTACACTCCGGTCTAAGCCCAGATGACATACAGTGCTTGTGACTGTGTATAAAACATCCATTATTATGCTTTTCTTTTGCACTTTTCATAAAATATCATTGTGATGGCTCCCAAGAAAGCTAGTGGCACAGCAGTACAGCTAAGAGGCAAGCTGTGAGAGGCACAACAAAGAAAGAAATCATTGAAAAATTTGTTGAAGTTCTGGAAAATGGATTTATGTGTGTAATTTTTGGGCCTCAGAACTGATTGTTTGGTTTTCCATTATTCTTTGTGAGAAAGATATGTTCAGTTCTCAAACTGAACATATGAATCTGGTACACATTGGGTTTGACAACCTGAGCATTGCTGTATGTGGCTAGCACTTCTTACAAAGATGGCATGATGTTACTGCTCACACACATACACACACACACACATACACACACACAGTAGGGCTTTTGAGCTGTGTGACTGGTTGCCTCCTCAGTGGCTCTGTGCCCAGGGGAACTGAATGTCTAACAGAGACAATGCTGGGATTGCTGGGATGCAATGTGAAGAGAGGATGAGCTATTTAGAAAATGGTACTAGGGTAATTGCTTCTCCATGTGGAAAGTACTAGAACTCTTTCCACACTGCATGCAAAAGACAGATGAAGTTACAGATGTAAATATGAAAGGCAAAGCTACACAATACTTACAGTTACAGTTTGGATTTTTTTACTGTCCACAAAGGACCATGAATTGAAGGCTGAGGCCCATGCCCTTGTTGCTTTAGGAGGGGGAGCCTAGAGCAAGGAATTTAGGACTTTGGGGCATGTTCTTGGAGGGGACACTATGACCCAGCCCCTTCCTGTCTTTCTCTCTGCTTCCTGGCTGACCCTTGGTGAACAGGTGTCCTTTGCCTTGTGCTCGCAGCATGATGCATTGTGCCCCTCGGGCTAAAGCAGTAGAACCAAGAGACCATGGACTGAAACTGCTGCTACAATGAACCAAAATACCCTTTCCACCTTAAATTGATTGTCTTAGGTATTTTATCACAGTGAGAAAAAGTAACCAGTTTTCCTTCTAATATAGGAAAATACTTTTGTGAAATTAAGGTAGGCAGAAATTTCATAAATAAGACAGTAAACATGAACCTTGGAAGAAATAATTAATACATTTGACTACATTAAAACTGACCACTTTTTTCTTAATCAAAGGACATCACCTGCAAGGGCAAAATGATGACCACACAGTGGGAGGAGATATTTTCAATGCACAACTGGTTAGTATCCAGGCTAGGTAGAGAAGTTCTATACTTCAATAAGAAAAAGACAGTGTAACAGAAAAATAGGCAAAGGGCTTGAACAGTAATTTCACAGGAAGGGAAAAATAAATGGCCAATAAACATGTGCAAAGACTAAACCACAGTGTCATGACATTTTCCACCCCCTAGATCAACAGTAATTTAAAAGTCTGATAATATCCAGTGTTGATCAGCTTGGGGAGCAACTGCTTGTCTGCTATGGGGAGTGTAAATTGGAAAAACCAGTTTCAAAAACAACTCGGCATTATCTGATGAAGATGTGGGCACACGCACAATTCTGTAATTCTACTCTTGCTAGCATTAGCCTGGGCAAGCCTTGCTCAGAGGCACCAGGAGGTGTGTTCATGGCGATAATGCTTTAGCAGCAGAAAGTGGAAATGTTCACATTCCAATAGCAGTAAAACTAACAAACAGTGGGTAGTATCTGCTTATAATAGAATATGATACAGCAGTGGAAATAAACTATAAACTCAAGAATATCAAAGTGCAAAAGCAGGGCTGGGGAAATAGCCTGTCAGTCTAAGTACTTGCCTGGCAAGGGCAAGGACCCCGGGGTCCATCTCTGGTACCACATTCTATGCTGGCCACCAAAGCTGGGCATGGTAGTACATGTCTGTAATCTCAGCACTGGGGAGGCTGAGACAGGAGGATCACTACTAGCCCAAGCTGTGTAGTGAGTCTCTGTACCAAATAAATAAGTAAATTTTTTTAAAGATGCAAAAGGAGAATCATTGGGTGTAGTTCATTTATTCATGTGTAAAAGCTATGTAGGGATATATACATGAGGGCAAAGCATAAAGAGAGGCATGGGAATGATAAACACTCGATTCTGGGTATTGTTTTCATCTGTGCCATGAAAGGCAAGATACAAAGAAGGAACAAGATAAGAGACCAGTGTGGGGATCCTCTAACCTTTTTGTTAATTGGCTCATGGGTATATGACAGAATGATTTGTTAAATCTTTCTTTATGCCTTAAATAGATAGAGATCTTGTAGTATTAAAAGTTCACAGGATTAATAAACACCAAATTTGGATTAGTCAGTTACGCCAAGACTGAGTGGGGGATGGGATCAAATGCATTATATTATAGTCTCTATAATATTTTATTGCATGTAAGTCATACATGAGCTACAAAATTTAATGAGGTTGAAAAGTGGACACAAGAGGGACAATACAGAAGTTCTCTGTAATTTTCTTTTTGTTTGAATTGTTTGATCAAAATAATACAGTAAAAGAAAAGTGCATAATAAAATGTATCATGAGAGGACAGAGGGAAATTCATCAGGCTGCTCTGCACGGCTGTGAGGGACACCAAAGGAAACAGAGATTATGTGCAAGGCCTTCCAGTTATCAAATTCTTTTTTTTTTTTTCAGTGAAGATGTCATTACTTTCATAATTAAAAAATCTAAAAAGCTCTTTCAACCTATTTGTCACTTTCTGAAAACAGAACACTAAGATGAGACTACTCGGAGCATTCCATAGAGAGCTGTCCCTTCCCTGTGTATTAAGGAAAGTGTATCCAAAGCCTCAATCCAAAAGCAATGTGGTAAACAGCCTCTGGCTCAGGCCCAGACTGCCCTGGGGAGGACCTGGCTCTGCCCCTTTGGAGTAGATTCCTTTGTTTGTTTCTTATTTTTTTCTTGGTGCTAGAGATGGGGCCCAGGGCTTGGAGCCTGCTAGCAGTACTCACCACGGAGCTACACCCCAGCACGCTGTGACAGAGTTCTTGGTTCCTCAGAGCCTCAGTTTCCTCCTCTGTAACGGGGGCTTAAGGTAGTGAAGCTCTCTGGGAGTAACTGAAGGATTATATGAGTTAATATCTCATACCAGGCCTGGACCTGCACCTACCACCTAACAAGCACAATGTGTACATTGGATAAATAAATGCAAGGCACAATGAGGGAACTTTTGAAGGGAAAAACTGAAATGGGAGAGTGCTAAAATGTCCAAGGATTCTCACCAGCTAGAAATTGATGTAATGGGTGGTGGTGGGCTCCAGCATGGGGATTGATTCTGTGACCCCTTTCAGAGAATAAAGGAAGGAGAGGACTAAGATAGCAGCAAACTGATGGAAATTCTTGGGACAGTCTGCTGGTGAGGGGACTGACAAGTCCCACTACAACTCACAGATTGTCACAGGGTACGGAGTCTAGTAGGGAAGTAGGCTCTCAGGCACGAGAGAGAGTCTGCTTGGGGAGATAGGCTCTGTGGGTATGCCCGGTGGGGTGCTCACCCCGGGAGCCAGCTGGCCTTTCCCCACAGTGAGATCTGTAGAAGAGTCTGAAGCTGCAGTGGGGCTCTGCAGTTAAATTCTGAGGTTGATCAGCTCCAGACTGCAGGGACCTGGAGTGACCATGCTGCCGCTAACGTGCCCAGTCTGAGACTTGGGATAGCAGTTTCTTCTTCTGGAGCATTTTTTATACCACATGATGTCCTGTTTCAGGCCCTGGGGTTCCTGAGAGAGTATGTTCCCCACTTCCCTGAATGGTGACGTAGCTTCCTAGCTCGGTGTTTTCACTGGTAACAACCATGGGCTGCTTCCAGGCATTTTTCCCGATGCTTGCTAGGGACAGGCCTGTGGCCTACAGCCTGAGTGAGCACAGGCATGCTGGGTAGCCTGTGCCTTTGGAGAAGTGTGTTGTGAATGGAGGTGTTTAAGATGCTGTCTGACAGGACCTGTTTTGTTTGGGATTTTAGTCTTCTGGCCCCTTCAAAAGAAAAAGGAAAAAGCTGTCATCTGGGGTTCTTTATTTTGAGAGGCACCTGTGTAGGGGCATGTACTGTGGTGACTGCAGATGCCACTCAGTCCCGACGTGACCTCGGACTTGTTGGCCATGGCAGGTACTGATCAGCTGGGGACACTGCCCTGGGGGCAGGGGGTTCTCCAGCTGCTGGGGCCCCCTGCGAGCATGTGTGCTCTGGGTGGGGTTTCCTTGGCAGCTGCACCCTCGCAGCAGGCTGCTTTGGTTCCAAATAGAGCTGTGAATCCAGATGGCTGCTCTTCGGGGATCCAGACCGGCCTCAGCCTAGCAGCAAGGAGACTGGGCCACTGCAGAAGGGCAAAGAGACCCTTCTCAGGAAGGCCCCAACCAGCAGCCCTGTTAGCTAGAAAGGAAGCTGTGACACATATGGTGGTCCTTCCCCAAGGTCACCCCAGCCCCAGGGAAACAGGACTCATGGTTCTGTTCCTGTGGGTTTCCTAATTTCTCTCCATCCACCAACTGCCATTTCAGGGCATGGCATCTCACTGGATAAAGCTGCCCTGGGCAGATGGCACTGTACCTATCATTTCCCTAGGTGGATATTGTACGAACTTGCCCATGAAGGCTGCAGAGCCCTCCCCACCTTTCCTCTGCTGGGGACTCACCTCTGCCTCCCAGGCACCTGGCTTTTTGGGGCCCCATGTTATTAAGATTGCTCCCTGGATTCCCTTCAAATAGGCTCATAGGCAGTGGGCCCCATTGGAAGCAAGAGGAAAAGCAGGGGCCAGAGCCAGGGTCCTGCGGTGCCGCCCACTCCCGCTGTAATCTCTGAGCCCCAGACGGGCACCGCCCTCGCAGGATAGACAGAGCCTGGGAAGGTGGCAGAGGCCGAGGCGCACTCTGCAGCTGTGGCTGCTCCTCGGGAATCACAGAGTTGCTGGGCACCAGCTAGGGTGGCATGATGGGCTTCTGGAAAGTGAGTATGGGGCTGTGAAAGGGGCACGTGCGGGGGTTGGTGTGGCAGGCTGGATGTGGTCTGGGGCCCAGGTAGTACACAGTGCAGGCTGGCCTGGGTATGTGCCCTGGGCAGCCCCTTCTGTGACTCTGTGTGTAGAATCAGCAGCCCTGGCTGCTGGCTCTGCCACTAAAGGTGGGCAGCGGGTGGTCTCTGTCTGACCCTGTTAATACAGGTCACAGCCAGAGACATGTCAAAGAGCATTCTGCTGCCCAGCTAGTGAGCTTTGCTCTGCCTGCGTCAGGGCTGGGAGGGTGTGTGTGATGATGCCCACACCTCATGACGTGCTCCTTTGACTCTTCTGAGTTAAACAGCATGTTTTTTGGTGTTACATCTGAGTGACAAAGGGCCCTATGAGGCCACACTTCTCTGTCCGGGCCCTGCCACCCTCTTGCGGAAGGGGCCTGCTTTTTTTCTCTGAACCTGCAGAGATGAATTGCCTTGTGGCCCCATCATCTGTGTTCTTGAGATGCAAAACTTTGGATTTGTACTGCTAAATAGAGGGAGAGAAGGCCAAGGAGGAAGAGAAAAGGTGTCAGCGTGGCCCTGGGAGGCAGGTGGTGAATATTTTGACAGTGATAACAGCATTCTGGAGCTCTGCGGCCTGTGGAGATAGGGGCTATCGCTGCTCACAGCTCGCTGGCTGTCATTTCTGCCTGTCCTGTTCCGGGGCATGGTTCTTGGTATTTGGTGATGGACTCAGAGGGCAGACTCTACCTCAGGCCACCTGCTCAGAGGCTCATAAATGCCAGGGACTCTGGTTTAGTAGTTGGGGCAACATGTCTACTCTGATCTGTTTGAAGTTTGCAGGGTGCAAGGAAACAATATGAAGAAAAATTCCCCTTTGGCAGTCTGGCCTCTGCAGTTTTCTTTCTGATCATTTTCTTTGCCTAAGGAGGGGAGGCTCAGTGGGGGCACTGGGAACCTATGTGCTCCACTAGGGTGGTATCTGGAGTGAGGTTCACCTGGATCCCCATCTGCTGCTCTTTGGGAGGTCCTAGGGTGTTGCGGTCCTGAAGCCCGAGGCTGCTCATCACAGAGCGTGGGGAAAAGGGGACCCCAGGGCATCTCTGGGCCCATGCAGGAGCCCCCGCCTTGCAGGACCCAGAGCTAATGAGCAGGAGGCCTCGTCAGTAGCCTGGTTCCCCATCCCCTTGTCTGTGTCTGCATTTCCTCATCTCAGAAGTGGGTTCAAGTGAGAGATGAGTAAAAACCATTAGAAAAGGGAGCAGAGGGCCTGAGGTGGTTACTGTAGCCAGAGTCCTGATCTCTCCTGACTTAAAGAATCTTGTAAGCCCCTGCTACCCTGCCCAACAAAAGTTGTTCACCAGTGTCTTTGACAAGCTATCTGGCTTTGAGACTGATCTAAAAGAAGCATACTGAGAATGGCAGGGCCATGCACAGGAGCCATGAAATTAGAGCAAAAATAGTAGCACATTCTCCAGAGGGGAGCCACCGAAAGGCTCTGACCCCAAAAGTCTGCAGCCACCCTCCTCGCCATTTCTCTTAGCTACGGGTGGCACTGGGAAGAAGTCAGGGATGGAGATGTGTTCTGGCAGTGAAGGAGCCCAGCTGAGATGAAGTGGATGTCACCATGGCTAGGTGGGGGAGTGTAGCTCAGCGGCGCAATGCCTGCCTGAGTGCAGAAGGGGCTGGTGTGCGCCCTGACTACCGAGAAGCGTGTGCAGCACGTGTGTGTGTGTGAGCAGAGCTGCTGCGTAGGGACCTGGAGTGTGTACTGCTTTTAGAGGTGGCACGGTCTTCTTCATCCCGGGTCCTGCTCCTTTCTGTTCACTTGTAGTGTCTTGTTTCTTTGGTACTGGGATAGAGCCCAGGACTTTGGTCTGAGAGGCCAGTTCATCCTCATGTGCAAGAGACCTTACCCACAGGCAGCCAAACACGATGCAAAGTCCGGGAGCGAGGAGGAGGCAGGGGTGGTGCATATGAAGAGCTCTTCAAGCTAGGAGAGGAAGCCTCTATGAGGTGCCGCTGATGGAAGAATGAGAGGCAAGGGAAAAAGCTGGGCACAGCCCAGGAAGGAGACAGGAGACATAGCATGTGCAAAGGTCTGGAGGCAGGAAGGAGAGATGGGGATGGAGGCGCGTGTACAGAAAATAATAATTTGCTGCATTATTGGGAGGGCTTTCTCTTGCCTTGAGGGAGACAAGAGACTTTAGGCAGTTTTGGTATAAGACTAATATATGATTTGACTTATACACATTCCATGCCTTTGAAACCAGGCTCCCACAAATGAGCAGCCAAACTGAACCCAGCTGACAGAGTACTAGACTCTTTTCCTCCACTGTATGTGGGCTGGTGACTCCTGTGGCCACCATCTGGGTGGTGTCAATCCCCTTTTTGCTCATGGGCATACCTGTGTGAAAACTACTCAGAGTAAAACTGCAAGGGAGGCCGAGAGCATGCTGTAGTCGGGTTGGGCTGATCCACTGCAGCCTGCACTGCCAGCTGTGGCCAGCCTGGCACTCCTGGGACTGGGCTCAGGTCCTGGAGGTGTGCGCCCTGGCCTCTGTGAAGCTTGTGCAGCGTGTGTGTGAGCAGAGCTGCTGTGTTCTGCTTTTAGAGGCAGCACAGTCTTTTTCATTCCGGGTCCTGCTCCTTTCTGTCCACATGCAGTATTTTCTTTCTTTGGCACTGGGATGTAGCCCAGGACCTTGGCCTGTGAGGCCAGGGTCTGCTGGGCACACACCAGCCCCTTCCATCCTCAGGGTGCTTTTCACCCACAACCAACATTATTTTGGAGACAGGTGAGTTGCCCCATCATTTTCCAGCTTTCTGTCTTCAAGAGCTTCATCGAGTTCTGAGCTTGGAGTCCAGGTACCATCCTGTGGCACCGTTGGCTCTAGGCCTGCTGCCTTTCCAACTGCTTCTGTCTCAGCCTACCCACCTTTGGGCATCTTGGAGGACACCATAAGCTCCACATGGGTGTGGCTAGTGCTGCTTTCATTGTTATATCCTTGGCATTTAGCACATGCCTAGCACAGAGTAGGTGATCATTAAATACTGCTGACACTATTGGATGAACAATGAATTACCTGCAAAATGCCTCACAACTGCTCACCAGTTTGGTCACAAATTGTAATGAAAAAGGATAGCTCTCAAGGTGTGTGCGGATGACTTCTGAGGCTCTGGGCTTGGGTTTGCTTCAGACTCCGATAGCTTTCCCTTCCTCTGCCTCACAGTGCAGCTTCCTGAACCCTCTCCCCAGGCCTCTTTGCATTTTGTTTCCACCTGTGACATCCTCCTGTGAACACAAGTGGGAGCCAGCAGCACCAGTGCCTGACTTGGCTTTGAGTCACTTCCTCCTGTTTCCCCCACATTCAGTGAGGTCTCAAACATGGAGCTGAAAAGATGTATTTGCTAAATGAATTGATCTGAAAACCAGTGAATGAGCCTGCACATTTTCTTCTTTCCTTTGCTTGAATCCTGAGCATTGGCTGTGAGAAAGATGCTGGCTGTTAATTTGGAAAATAAATCTCCAGGCAGGATGTGTGCAGAAGTAGGTGGTCACAGCCTGATGGTCCTGTGTCCCAGCTGGCCCCACCTTCTGGTCTTGGCACCCCAAGTCTGACTGCAGCCCTTGTGAGCCTGCTGACAAGCATGGGGCTTCTTGTCTTCCTGAGGCAGTGGGAGCCCATTAAAGATCTGCAGAGGAGCAGAATGGCCTTGGCTGCTGCCTCTGGACCCCCTTGATCTCTGAGGCTTGCTGCTGAGTGGAGCCTAATTTATTGCCTGCATTTGCTGTCCCAACGCAGGTGGGGAAGCCCATTGAGGGAGGAAGTGATCCCACCACTAATGGGCCTTACCAGAAGCCACTCAAAGTCTATTAGCTTGTGGTGAAAGCATAGGGAATGAAAGCCACACACGTCACCTGATGGCACGAACACTGCCCAGCCCTTCTCTGCTGGAAAGCTGGGCAGTGCTGTCCTTTCTGGGATAGTGCCAGGCTCTAGTTGTCTCTGGAAGGCAGGAGGAACACTCTCTAAACCTCTGCAAGGATGACAGTAATTATAAAACTGCCCTGGCCTCTCTAGAAGTGGGCTGGAAAATAATTCTTTGTTTTGGGAGACAGAGCAACTGGTTTCAATTTCCTTCAGGAAGTTAATGCCTGTGGAAGCTAAACCCTGAAGCTGCTGTTGGGCCAGCCATTCTCCTTGGCTTCCTGGTGGCCTAGCTATCGACCAAGGAGGGTGCTCACTAGAGTCCTGCTGCACAGACAACTCAGCTACTAGGTCCTCTTCTCTCCTACCATCTGTATGACATCCACATCTCTCCCCTGTGAGTCCCCACATTTCTGTCTCCCAGGAGTGATGTGAATTCCTCAGTCCTGGACACCTTCATCATGCATCTACCATGAAGCCCAGGTTCTACCACTATGGAGTAGTCCCAAGGCATTGGACTTTGTTCTATGGATGTCAGGGAACAGCAAAGACTTTCCAATAGGAAAGTGTCAGGGTCAGATTTGTGTTTCAGAAAGCTCACTCTAGCTGGGTAGTGGGGGTGCTGCACTAGGAAACCATTTAGGAACATATCACCCTTCTCCAGGTGAAGATTTATGAGGTCCAAGAAAATGGCAATGGGAGATAATTAACTTTGAGGGGTTGGCTCTAAAAGTTGTTCATTAATTGCATGCACTTGAACTGTTCTAGAAGGGTCTTGAGCTGTACATTTGTGTCAGATGAGACAGAGGCTGGTACTCAGTGTATCTGGATGGACAGGATATGAAGGGGGGCTGGAACCCAAGGAACTGGGGAAAGATAAGCTTGCTTCCCTGCTGAGGACAATGACACTGGGCTTCCAGTTCCTTTGTAGTCCTCATCCATCCAAAGACCTGGTCTGACAGTCTGGCCTGTCACAGTTTGAAGTGTGTAAATTGATAGGATACACTGGAAGAGTAGACATGGGGGCAGTAGGGGACTTGCTCACATTCTGTCCTCCCATTCTGAGTGTGACGACACTGTTCTGTGTTATTGTTCATCTGTAATCCCAGCATGAAGGCCAGGGCTGATGACCTCGCCCAGGTGGGACCTAGATTCTGGCTGGTACTGCATGCAGGGGTCCAGCAGCACAGCAGATGGTCTGGCCTGTGGGCTTTGCTGCTGGAAAATCTGAGTGTTTGCTTTGCCACTTTCTGGATGCTGTCCTTGGGCTTGATGCATCATTTCCTTGTTCCTCATCAATTGCCCTTGGTTATTTGGAAGGAATATATGAGATCAGTGCCTCACATTTCAGAAAATAAATTTTTTTTTAGAATTATAGGTTCTTCTCTGTATCAATAACTTTCAACATTCTAGGAATTTTGGAAATTTTAAAGGGCTCTTAAACATATTTTCAACATACCTTTTATTTAAGTCAACAAAATTTACTGAATAGGAAGCTAAAATAATTAACACAGTCCCTGGTCTTCAGCAAATGGCAAACCAGCACAATAGGAGGTGAAATGGGGAATTCACCCCTTGAATTATTTTTCTAGTAAAGAAAAGAAGAGAATTCACCAGGAAAGCTTATTAGAGGAAGAGAACTTCAAATGTATGTTGAAGAATGAGCAGAATCTCAGAACTAGGAAGCCCAGGGGCAGTGAGGGAGGGGAAGCACTATATGTGTCTGCAGTGCATGGTCCAGGTGTTCAGGGACAAGAAGAAGGTGGAGAGCAGCTGGAGGCAAGGATGCTGGGAAAGACAAGGTGAGTTTCTGAACGGCAGCCCAAGGCACTAGACTTCATTCTATGGATGTCAGGGAAGAGCAAAGATTTCCCAATAGGAAAGTGTCAGGGTCAGATCTATATTTCAGAAAGCTCACTCTAGAAGTGCAGTGGGGTGCTGCACTGGGATGGAAACCATTTAGGAACATATCACCCTTCTCCAGGCGAAGATTTATGAGGTCCAAGAAAATGGCAATGGGAGTTAATTAACTTTTGTGAGTAGCTGCTTTGTCTCAGCTATGATGCTATGTGATTAAATAGTTCCACTGACTTACTATGGCAACCACATATCGATTTACTGCACATTAAAGATGAGGAGGGCCACAGAGATAGCTCAGCAGTCTAAGAGCCTGCCTAGGCAAGCACAAGGACCTGGGTTTGATCCCCAGTACCAAACGCCATGGCAGCCTAGTACTGGGCACACCGAGACAGCTACCCAAACCAGGCACTGTGGCACACACCTGAATCCCAGCACTGGGAAGGCTGAAACAGCAGGATCACTATGAGTCAGAGCTGTGTACTGTACCAAATACATTACCAAATACATTAAAAAAGTAAATAAATAAAGATGAGGAAACTGAGTGTTCCTGAAATTAGGAAGGGCAATGAAATCAGGCTAGTATCTGGGGTACTGACTGACTGCTCTGCATGTGCTTTGTGGTTTGGATCCAGTGCCCTTACCTAGACCTCAGGGCACAACCGTGCCACAGGAGTCTGGAGATGGAATGGACACTAGCTCCACTTGCTGCTGTCCGCATGCACATTAGCAGGACAATGTGGCATAGGAAGCGAGATTGTACCTGCTGCTCCTCTGTGGCCTGGCACACATTCTCTGGTCCATGAATTCTTCCCACTTGGAAAATCCAAGTGGTCAGTTAGAACTAAGGTCCTGCTAAGTGTGCAGAGAAACAGGAGGCAAAATGATCTTGAAGAGTGTGTCATCAAAGCCTGGGTAAGGCACAATGAATCATTTGTGCCAGAGCCGAGAGCGTTGTGTTGGTGACAAATTGCTGATTCAACAACACCAGCATAGAAATGAGTGTCATTGCCCAGTGCCAGCACTGGCCTGCCTACAGCAGTTGCTGGGATGTTGCGCAGAGCAGGTTCTGAGGCCATTTGCTGGGTTACGGATGATACTGTGACAGTGGGCCTGGGTGCCAAAAAGGCTGGGGGAATCTTGGGGGATGGACTGGCTGAGGTACTCCTGGGCCATTGCTGCTTTCCTTTTATCTTCTCTCTGTCCCGCTTCTTCACTTTTCCTTTCATCACACAAGCTGCGCTCTGACGCCTGCTTGAGAGCCATCCTGTCTCCAGGATGGCCGATGCTCACGTGTATCATGGCTCATGTATTGGTTTTCTGGGTTGCCTCCCATAACATCCTGTGTCGTGCACTCCCAATTTCTCTCTCTTCTCTACCTCACTGAGGCTGGGCTAGGGGTAAGGTGTGTACCTGAGTCAGCGAGCTCTTCTGGTGAGGAACAACCCATTTCCTTCTCCCAAGGTGATACAGTGGTGGTGCATCCTTTTTGTCAAGCATTGTCACTCAAGGCTACCCACAGCATAGACTTGTCTGTCCACTTTCTTCCAGGTGAAAGCCCCACCAGCCGGGCAGCTAGCCTCCAGGCTCCCCACATCCCATCCCACTGCCTCTGTTGGCCACAACAGGTCTGCTTCCTGCTCACCACCCTTCGTCCTACCTCAGACTCTGGTCCTCCAGGCTGGGGCCCTCCCCGAGCAGGCCACTTGTCTCTGCCTTAGGGTATCTTTTACAGTACATCAATGCATATAGTGTTTTACAGATGCCCAGAAACACCTCCTTGGACTTTTGCATGTGTCTGAAAGACATGGACATGTCTCTGGTGGCTGTGTTGAGCAGTCCCCATGGGAATTTGTTTCTACATACCTTCATTCTCTTCATGGCAGCCTCCGGAGATAGAGCCTTTTATTAGAACTGAAATCTTTTTCCATTTTGGTTTAAAAACATCTGTAGATGAGTAATGAACTAAGTTGGGAGGTCTGGATTTTCAGTCTCCATCTAGCTTCCAGTGGGACTTTGAGAATTCAATTAATTTTTAAGGAACTCGACTCTCCATGTGGAGAGCAGGTCCTCAGGTGTGACTCTACCCTCGCAGAGTGATCTGATACTGAGAGCTGAGCAGAATTGGCAATTGCTCCTGGCTGTGCCAGCTGCAGAGTGATGCCTACAGATGAGGCAGCCTTGCCGAGCCTGCCCTCTACCCTAGGTGAGATGGCTTGGAACTAGCAGACCAAGCTTAAGCTGGGTGCTCAGGTCTTGGCTTTGCTTGCTGGCATCTAATTTTGTATGTTCAGTGGAAAAGGCACACCCTGCTCAGAGATATTGCAACTGTGAACTAGTGAGGTCTGTTTTGGTCCCCCACCCCAGCTTTGTGGATCTTCTATCCAGGAAGTTCTTTTGGGAGTGGAGCAATGTATAGGGCTGCAGGCAAGGGCCCCTCACCTGGCCTGTCACTTACAGGCCTCCCTCCAAAACACGCCTGATAACCTGGCTTGTCCCAGGTTATCCTCTCCTGCTCCTTTGGCCTCATTTTGCAGCATTTTCCAGGCAGATAAGCACTCTGCTCAGTGCCCCAGATGGGCATAGCCCTGGGAGATGCAGATATGAAGCAGGTGGCTCTCTAAGTACTTAGAGCCTTCAAGGGGAGATGAGGTGAGTGAGAGTCCAAGATGACAAAGGGATCTCCCACTGGGGAAACTGCTTTGGAAATTCAGATTAGGGAGAGAGCACTGCATCTGACAAAGTCCAGGGACATCGCATGAAAACAGTAGCCAAGGGACAGATTTGGCACAGATGTCCAAGAGTGGGCAGTGAGGGCTGGTGGAGAAAACATGGGAAAGACTCCCAACTTGAAGCACAAAGTAGAGGTGAGGGTGGAACCCCAAGCACCTGGCCAGGACATGTGGGGACTTAAAGAACCCAGAGCTGTGCCAGGTTCTGAGCAGGGCAGCAGCAGGATATTGGCATGAGTCAGGTGACAGCTCTGGGCTATTGTGTGAGCTCGTGGAGGGGAGCCCAGAAGTGGCCGGCAGGGAGAAGGATGCTGAATGGTTTGAAGCAAGGTGGAGGCTGAGTCTCCTAGTAGCTGCAGTGAAGCAGTGGGAAAAGACAGGAGCCAGCAAGCTGGGAGGAAGCAGGCTTTTGAGCATACTTCCTGAGCCCTGCTCCAGTGCCCACAGGCATGAACGAGTTCAGTCTCTGTAATGACCCTATAAGCCATTACACACAATGAGAAGGACACTGAGTCACAGAGAATTTGTTCAAGACTGTGTGGCTGAGGAAGGAAAGGGGATCCTGGAGCCTGGTTTTCTGGGTTTGATTGATTGGTTGTTTTAACACTAGGGATTGAACCCAAATGTACATCCCCTACAACCCTATTTGAGATAGGACCTCACTGACTTGCCCAATCTGGCCTTGAACTTGTGATCCTCCCACCTCAGCCTCCCAAGTAGCTGGAATTACAGGCATGCATTAGATCACCCAGCTGGTCTCAGTCCTTAATTAGTGCCTTATTCTGATTTCATGTGAGTGGCAGAAATAGGAAGCACAATGGGACTGGTAAAGGCCAACACTACTCTTTCCAGGGAATTGGGGCCCCCTTGACTCCTGGAAGCTCCCTCGCCAAATGCTGACACCAGCCTCTGAGTGACACCAGGGCTGGAAAGTCTGGCCCTGGACCCACACCATTCTTCTTTGACAGTTCCTTGTTAGATCACTTATGTGCAGGGCTGTCCTTTCTCCTCTGAGCACAAAGCCAAAGCCATCTTGTGTGTACATAAGCTTGAAAAATGGCTGCATTACAGTCTGTTTATTTAATTTGCAGAAGCTTCACCATGGGGTTTAAGTAGTTTGCTTCCAAGTGCATGTGAAAAACATCGCACATAAAATTTCTGTGGGAGGCACAAAAATGCTTCCACTAAATAGATCAGATACACATACAGAATGAAAGTGTCTGGAAATGTCTCCAGCTTCTGCCCTGACCTCCCCATGTGTCAGTGAGTGGAATGACAGGCTTCCATGGGGTGAAGCTATACCTGTGGTAGGTGGTGGTGCCACCCTGAAGACACAGAACTTGTATAGTGAAGTACACACACAAAAGGCAGCAAAGAAAGCTAGGGAGCTTTCTTTATATCCTGAAGGGCTGCTTTACTTTAAAAAGGAACCCACTACACACAGTCACTGTATTGCATAAAGTCTTTGAGCAGAGGGAACAGAGGACGACCCCAAAGGGCTGTGGTCTTCATTGGCAGAGGTCAAAGTGAAGGTGGCTAGGCTTTCCCAAAGCATGCTCTGTAGAAGCAAATGAAGACTTTTTGGGTCAATTACTGTGGGGAAACATTAGTTTAAATACTGCCAGTCATGTTTCCAAACACTCACTCAGAGCTTAAAATGGCTCCTTATTTCATGAATCCTGAAAGACAATGTTTGGATTTTTTGGTTTTACTTGTCCAGTACACATTTTGCACTGAAGTGGGTGACATTCCGGGGAATATGAACGTTAGACCTCATTGTACCCAGATTTTCATTATAGGAGAGACTCTGTTGTTTGGAGGTATATGAAGGAGAATCACCAGCAAGAGAAAGTCTGGTACCATGGCTGGAAGACCTTTGGAAGGAACAGAGGGAAAGAAAAGGCTCAGGGGTCTGAAGCAAAGTCTCGAATTGTTAGCATGTCACACCAGCAAGAGTAAAGACTCATCAGTGGTATTCCCTGGCCAGGACCAGGCAGGAGCACAGGGCAGAGCCCAAAAAGACTTTCCAAAGATGAGACTTTGCTGAAGGGGGAGGATTTGCTCCAAGGCCTGCCTGGAGCAGGGACAAGGAACAGGGCCCAGGTAACCTTCCATGTGACCCCTCCATGATTACCAAGGGAATAGTGATTACCTGAAAGGAATCAGTTTGAGCAACAAAAGTTCCATGTGTGTTTCACTGAGGCCCCCTCCTTAGCTGAGGCTGACATCCTTCAGTGTAGTCTAATTCCTCTCCCTCCTATGCCTGTGGGGCTTTGATGGTTTGCATGGCTGGTTTCACAGCCCTCTGTGGAAATGAAAAAATCATTCAATCAGGTGAAATGGATTTGGAATGATCAAAGAAGCTTTTCCACGGTGGATATTTTAGAAATATAGATACAGTACTTAGAAACCTTGGGACTTTTGGATCAGGTTGTGTCTAACAGTCAAGTCAAAGAAATAGCTACAATTTTATAATCTAAGTAATGCAGAATCTTTTCATCTAATTCGAGATCCAGAATTATATCTTGTTTATTTAGATTTGCTTAGGTAGAGAGGCTGTCTCTCCAAGTGTGTAAGATGAAGCAAAAATTAATTTTTGGAGTATTATTTGAATCAAATGAAATGCCCAGACATAATTCAGCAAAAACGTCAGATCACACAAGATGGCTCCAAATAGGTGGCCTCTGTCCCTGCTGAGGTTGAATGTGTGGGTGGGGCAGGCCTTGCAGTGTTCTAGGGTGGGTGTGACACTCAAAATGATGTCCCTACTGGGACCAAAGATCTCATTTTGTCAAGGTGGAAACAGGAGTGGACTGGCTCAGTGGCTTGTTAGCTCCAGGCAGAGATAACAAACATGTGAGGTAACATGAAGGGGCCCCCAGGGGAGCAGCTTTTCTCCTTTCTCTTCACCCATCCTGGCCCTGTTCTTCTTGGGATGGGCTCTGGAGTGACATCTGTGTCCACCCCTCCCTGGCATGGAGGATGCACCTGGTCTAGGCCTTGTGCTCCCTTATCCTGGGGCCCCCCACTCTGGTCAGCATGACAAGGGCCATCTGTGCAGACTCCTGGGAGATGTGTGGATAGTGCTGGGCTTGAAGTAGAGGACTTGGTCTTTGGGATGTGGTGTCCAAGCAGCTCTGCTGGGTCAGGGCCACAGAGGCCGGTGGCATTCTGCCCTAGAGGTGTCACTTGGATTGACAACATGGTAGCCTTCCAATTAGGCAAAGAATCCTGATCTGTGGGGAGGGGGCTGGGGAATGGGGAAGATGTGTACAGCACAGGGCTCACTGACATTCTAGGAAAGCGTGAAAGGCAGGGTAGGGTTGACTTCAAGGAGTCATCTTCTACCCCTGAAAAACCTCACAGGATGCATTTTCACTCCTCTCTGCAGCTCCAGGGGGAGTCCCCAGCCCAAACAGAAAGTGACAGCTTCCAGGAGGGAGACAGGCTGAACACCCAACAGGGCTGTGCCACTTCTGTACCTTCTGGCTGTGGAGTTCATCTGCTTTCCAGGGAGCCTCAATCCCAAGTTAAATGCCAAAGCCACATTGGATTTGTTTGTAGTGTTTCTCTCCCTGTCCCATCTGCCTTTACCCCTGCAAATGATCTGTGTTGTGAACTAGAAACATACTTTCCTGAAGAAAGTCAGGGAGTTGGCAGTTCTCTGCCCTCCACAGCCACCTGCTAACCTGCACTCTGTCTCCTAAACTGAAGTTATTTTAAACTCTCTCTCTCTCTCTCTTTCTCTCTCTCTCTCTCTTTCTCCCTCTCCTAGAGTGGTGGCCTGGGTGATCCAGGAGCTACCCAGTGTCAGACTCGGGGAAACCATGGCCTTGTGGTGAGAGGAACTTTGGCCAGAGTCCGTCAAGCAGAGTTGCCTTCCCTGACTGCTGGAATGGGGTGGGGCAGGAGGATGTCTCCCTCCCTCCCTCGGCACGGAAAAATGCGTTCAGCACTGCAATCCTGTGTGCATCACCTCAGTAACTCTACAAACTTCTACAGACCTGTGGAAAGGGTTGATGCTGTATATGAGTTCAGTTGGAGTCTAAAAGGAAATAATTGAAAATTCTTGGTTAGAAATCCGGAAGAGATAAATTCAGGTCTTCTAGCAGGTTAGCTAGTGCATAGAAGCATGTCTTCTTTTCAGTTTTGGACACCAGCATGCAAAGCAACTGGTGTCATTGAACAAGTGGCCAGGACAGATTACTGTTGTACGGCCTACCAGGAGACCAAGAGGGAGCAGAGCCCTTTCTAAGGTGCTCCTGGTCTATCCCAGCCAGATGCTAGGTCTTTTTTTTTTTTTTTTTTAAATCTGCTGGAGTCCTTAGAGTTCCTGTGCTATCTATACTTCCATAGTCTCTCTGTCCACATTGCTGAGGCACTAGCACAGAATGTCTACAATAGGTTGTTCAAATCTTACTCCTACTACTTCTTTGCTGTGTGACCTGGGGCAAGTTGCTTAATTTCTCTGTGTGCCTCTGTTCATGTAAATCAGAATAAATAGAGCACCTGTCTTCTAAAGTTACCACTTGCAGAGGGAATAGAATAGTGCCTAGCATCCCCCAAAGTGTTACCTATTGTGTTTATTTCCTTTTGGCTCTTCCTGTGTCTCTAGCTTTGTTTCCCATGAGTATCTTCTGCGGGTATGGAGGAGGGCATTCCAAACCAAGTAGGGTCTTCTCTTGATGGTGGGGGAGGAGGCCATGGCACTAGAGTTTCATGGATAACCCCTTCCCCAGAACTTGCAGATCTGGGTGCCACATGCCCTGTCCCTGCTTGGATTAAGGTCCATGAGCCCAGATCACCCAACTTAACCAAGACAACTTTGTGTCTAATGCTCCCCAATATCATAACATCAGTCTTGCTCGTGTTTCTATTAGATTGACCTTTTGGTACCTGCCACATCTCCAGGGGATGCAGCGCCCTTCAATCCTCAACCTTACCCCTGCCTCCTTGGAGCACAAGGGCTGCTTGAGAAGGACTTGTCTGCTCTGCCCCTGACACCTGGCAGGCACACACATGGTTTTCGGAAGAATGCATGAATCTGAAAGTCATCACATTTTCCTTTTTGTATAAAATGTTCCTTAAGAATGGTACCCACTTTTAACTTTCCAACAAGAGAAACTGAAAGCTTAAAATTATGCTGTGGTTAGGAGTTAATTATCCTTCCCCATAGTAGACATACACCTCCCTGGAGGAGGCATGATTGTTTTGCTGCCTAACACACACACAGGTTAGCTTCTAGGTGTTGGTGTCTGGGCCCACCTGTCTGGTCCAGGAGCTCAGGATGCTCTCTGGTCCTTTTCTAGAATCAAGCGTGGGGGCATGGAATAGGTACTGGTAGTTTTGAAGTCAGTCTCATAAGCCCTGAAACTTGGCAGTTCTGCTCAAACATCACTGCTCTGGGATGGCCACTCAGCCTGCAGCCCCTCTGGAGTCTCTCCTTGAGGGAAGGCCTCATTTGCTAGGAACTGTATACTATTGAGGTCATCTCTTGAACTACATTATTGTGCTATTAATTGTTCAACTCTTATTGTTCTACATTATTTCCCTCATAGCTACATCTTTTACCTTTGCCAGGGGCAGAAGTGAGAATAGACTGCTTGTGTCTGCTGTGGGATCTCAGGCTGTGCAGGGTAGCTACAGAGCTCTTCTGTGAGTGAAAAAAATAAACAGATGCAGAAAAATCTATTTAGTATTCTCGAGTTCTCATACTGGTATTTAATCTCTGGTACCTCCACCAAAAAAGTGCTTTAAAGACACTGAGGAGAGTAGGAATGATTATCTTTTAGAAAGATTGATTTGACATCTTGGTATTTTACTTCAAAAATCCTTGAAATTTCTCCTTTGTAGGCTAAGAACTAAGTTTATCATTCTGGAAACAACAATGTGTTTGTATTTGTTTGATTAGTGATACTTGATTCACTGCCCATTCTTGCTTTAGTATGTGACATTCCTTACTTAGAAATTCAAAGTCATGAGTCCTTACCAAGGGCTTTCTGAAAACCTGCTTATGGAAATATACTTCAAGTTTGATTTTGGAGGATAAGCAAGGTGTTCATAGAGTCCTAGAACTTTGGAGAGAAAAGGAATAACAATACAACCTTAACTTTTTATTTCTTTAAAAAGATGCGAAGTCAACTGTTTATAAAGGACCTGTAACACTAGCTTCCTTACTGTGCAGTTCAGAGATGTCCAGAGTAACATACCAAATGGGCCATGCATGGGCTTCACCCAGTGAGTTGGGATTTTCTGCAGGGTGATGTATGGATGTAACTGGTGATGTGTGGCTTATATCCTCATCTTTTAAATTTGAATAATTATAAAAGAAGTTCCATAGTTTGGGATATATCTCCGTGGTCTAAACATTTGTCTAGAAAGTGCAGGGACCTGGGGTTCAATCCACAGTACAGCATGCCATGCTAGCTCTGGAACCCCGGGCACACAATGCTGGCCACCAAAGCTGGGCATGATTGTGCACACCTGTAATCCAAATGCCTGAGACAGGAGGATCACTATGAGTCCAAGCTGCTGCATAGTGAGACCCTGTACTAAATAAATAAATAAAATAAAAGATTTTTTTAAATTAAAAAAGGTTATATAAATACTATATGAAAAGATAGCTGAAAAAGCAGCATGCCAGAATTCACAAAAGGATTAAATAGAAAGCTTAGGGTCTCAATTCAATTCAAGAATAATTTGATGAGTATTGTGTGAAATATTACATGTGGTTCATGCTCCCATGCTTGGTAGTAAGAGAAGGCCAGAGTAGGAAGTGGTTGAGGCCAGGCTGGTTTCCAGGGCAGCTGCTGAGTGCTGGTCACAGGGCCTCAGGAGGATCTTGGAGGAGGGAGCCTGTGTCACTGTTGTTACACTGTGAGGATGGCAAGATATGGGGGTGGAAAGTCAGCTGATGAATAGATTAAGTTGATGTTTACAGTACTTTGACTCCAGAAAGAGGGAGGAAGCCTTTGCTCATAGCATGCAGCCAGCAGCCAGCCCCCACCCTTGGGTGCTGGTGATAGAGGAAAGGGAGCTACTCTGCAGAGGGTCCCTCTGGCTCAGCGACCTGCTCAGCCCTTCCTGGAGTCAAGAACCCAGGGCTAGAACCTGCTAGCACTGCTTCTGGGAGCTTTTGTCTGCTTCTGAAGGTGTGTGCAGCCGGGACTGATGTTACCATTGAAATTGTTAAAATCAACAGAGTTAAAATCAACTTTGTTTATTCTAAGACCCTTTGTTGTTCCATTTCCCATTGTTGTAGCATAGGGCAGACTGGCCACACCTCTTCTCACACCTGAGGGCCGACCTTCACACGCCTGACACTGCTGCACAAAGCATGCCTGGGACCCGTGGTAGGTCGTTTCTCGTTAGAACAATTACATGAATAAGTATGCCCTGGTTGCACCCAGATTTTCAAGACTGGGTAATTCTTACTGGAGAATCCTGAAAGTCATGTTACCCCCATACCCTTCTGCTCATCTGAGAGCAAAATCCAGAACAATTCCTTCTGCTATGCTTCACATAGCACCCCATGTACCTCATCACCCTCGGGTGACTTCAGGCAAATTACTTATGGTCTTCACCACTTCTTTTGTAAAGTGGGAATCATAATAGCATCCACCTCATTGGTGACTGTGAGGAATTAAGTGTGCTAAGAGACTTGAAGCCCTTAGAGTAACATCTGACTGGAAAATTCCAGTTAGTATCAATTTGAAAGCCTCGCCCTCCTGCTCCTTCACCTCGAGTTCATTGTTTTTGTGGTAAATTGTCAGGGGCTATGCACTGTGGAAGCATCCCAAACCACCTTCCTGCCAGGCCTGCCTGTTAATGGGCAGCCCTGTGTGAGTGCTGCCTTGGCTCTGGACCCAGCCAGTGAGAGCTGAGAGCACACACACCCTTGATTCCCTGTGGCCCCAGGACTTTTTCATGGACAACAGGTAGCTGTCTTCCCCAGCCTCGCTGGAGACTGGATGTGCTCTGGGGCAATAGCACCCAGGAATCCCAGGCAAGTCTCACAGTGGCTGGCAGGGAGCCACCCATCCAGACACTTCCTAAGGGAGAACTGTTCACACAGAGGAACATGGAGTGGCCGTGGTCAGCACTACCCACTTTGATGGGGAAGCAGGCCCTGTAAGGCAGCATTGCTTCTCTAAGGGAGAGGAGGACCATGCCTTGCCCCGGGGAAGCAGACTATGCCAGACTATGCCTCTGAGCCGACCCTTGACATCCTTCAGAATCCCACACTTGCAAAGTTACTTGGCATCACTCAAGACCAGTCAGCAGTTTCTTAAAAAGGTGTCCATACTAGCACTGCCTGTGTGATTTTGTTTCACGCTTTCTGCAACTGTTGCTCTTCCCACACCTGCAGGCTGCAGACAAAGGCTTCTGTGATGTTTGGCAACAGCAGAGGTGGTGTGGTAAAAGGGACTATGCTGGCAAGGCTGCTCGGGCATGTTTTCTAGGTTCCCCAAACAGCAATATGTTCTGAAGTGTCAGTTCTAAATGAAGCCAGTTCGACACACAAAGAGGAGAGAAGCATGGCTAGTTGGTGTGAGGCGATGCACTTGCTGTTGGCTGACACTTGTAAGATTCTGCTTATGCACTTTCCCAGTGTGCCCCCTCTCCTTGAGAGATGAGGGAAGCACTCTGGGTGTCACTTCCCCAGAGTAGAGAAGCAGAGTGGCTCCTTGCCCTGGAATCCCAATGGAGACTGTGAGGGAATGGCAGGGAGGTGCAGATGCTGGTGTGGGTTCCTCTCTCTGTCATGAGTGGGAAGCAGCTCTATTTGCCTACCCAGGAGAGGCCAGAGGCTCCATGGGTATGCCACAGTTTGTGGGGAAATGAACAGTTGAGTCAGCCAGCCTGGACATCTGATTGTCTTGTGAAAATGTGGCTCATTCTGAAATCAGAAGGGGATAGATTCATGGAGATCCAGTTGAGCTAACATTTATTGATTCCCTGGTGTGTAGCCAGCATCATGCTAAGACTCGTATCTGACCAGGTTTGGCAAGCCCTCTAGCTCTGTTCAGTTGAGTTGGGCGACTCAGCTCAATCCAGTTCCTGTGCAGAACCCTGAGTATGTGCTGCTTTGGTGCTGGGTCTACCCCAGAGAGAGCAGAGACCACACCTCATCCTCACTTCCCAGGTGGCCCAAGGATTTCTCCACAGACACATTTGTTTATTCTCTGCACCTTAAGTTCTTTAGGAGGTTCAGTTCTATCTCCTATCCACAGAAAGAAACAAAGACTGGAGCTGAGATGTGTTACTGGACATAAAGCATTCTGCTCCCTTCATCTGGGTATTTGATGAGACACAGTGATGTTTGGATCACTGTTTGCTTCGCACTATTAGGAAAATAATCCTGTCCCCTGCAGACTTGCCACTTGGGCGCACTCCCCACCTTACTGTCCAGTGCAAGATGGGGCTTGCAGGGGGATGGGCACAGCAACCATCAGGGACTCAGACTGCCCGGTAAGTTCCTGCTGGTAGACTCCTGGCTGGGGGCTCTGCACAGCTGGAGGGTGTGGGGGTTCCAGGACATGTGATTTGATTGATAAAAACATAGTGATGTTTTATACTGGGACCAGGAATATTGAGGCACAAAACAAAACAACAACAACAAATATTGAAAAACAGACCTGGCACAGAAAATTCTTTGCCAACTCATGGATTCACAAAGAGTCAAATTCCACTGAAGTTGTGCTGAACTGTAGACCTGTAACTCAAGGAATCCCTTTAGAAGGATAATCAATATCTGACCCTAGGCATACAGGGAGGGGAACTCTGTATGTACATGAAGAGAAAATTTGAGATTTAGCTATGCTCCCTCCCCCTGCACCAGTCATCTCCGATTCCGTGTTGGCCCTTTCTGGGATCTATGAACTGCCTTCCGCATGGTTTTAAAAATAGACTCTAGGGCTGCCAACCCTTCTAAAAGGAACACGGTGGAGATGTGTGCCAGCACTGTGGGTCTGACACCCGGCCTGATCACCTCCCAAATAGACCCTACACTTGCCCTTCCTCCATCCGGGACAGCCGGATGCCCAGAATTACCTAATTGCTCATAAGAGCTCACCATACAAAGAGAAGTAGGAAAACAATCCAAACTATCTGTTCTTTCTCTTCTATCTACTATCAGTGTTAAAAAGGAGTGTCAAAGTTTTAAGAGAGTCAGGCCATATTTCTTATTCTGTTCAGTGTTACATTCATTTCTTTATTTTTGGTGTCAGGGATGGACCCTGGGACACCTCCCCCCACTCCCATGTGCTAAGTGTACACTCTCCCACTGACCTGCACCTCCAGCCCCTCAGTGTTTTTTTGGACAGGACATTCTGTAAAGGTCCTTCCTGATTGATCAGGAAGGTGGATAAGGAAGGTGCGATTGTGGGTACCGAAGAGTGACATCTTCCTGTCAGTCATCCTTATGCTCCCCAGCCTGTTTATGGTGATAAACATCCCGCCTTTCTCAGGGAGGGTGGGGCTCCTGAGAGCTGCCCTTATCAGGGGTGTCCACAGCCTCAGGAGTGGGGCAACTCCCTGGTGGGTGAGGGTCAGAGTAGATAGAAGAAAGGGCAGGAGCACATCGCACTGTACAGGACACAGGCTTGGGGACACAGCTTCAACTGGACACTCATGTCAGAAGCATTTCTTCTGCCCAAGGAAACAGAAACCGAAAGACCCAAAGATTTAGTTGCTGCGCTAGTACTTTGATGACTCTTGGGGTACTCTTCTCCATCATGGGCCTTAGATCCTTGATGAACAGTAATGATGTGCTAAATTTCTGGGGTAGAAATAGTATGGTTAATCATACCCTCCTGGGGAGGGAGCTGAACATTTATTTCCTTGGGAAGAAGACAGGAAAGGAGAGGCAAGTGTTCACTGCTGCTGCTGGAGCCCCTCCACTGTGCCAGAGCCACTCTGGGCACTTGGCATCCTGCTGTTGCAATACCTAGAGAGGTAGGGAAAGTTGTTTTCATCTTGCTGATAGGGAAGCCAAGACACACAAGTCAAGACATGCTCATCTTTGCAGCAAGACTTAGCTAACACTGAGTATTTAATGAAGTTGTTCAGAAAAGCGAATAGTGTTTGCCATTGTGAGTCAGTCCCTGGTTTAGCATATTCCATAAGTGGGTTACAATGGTACAGTCATTGCTATTGGACCTCTGAAACTCCTGCCCTGCCCTGGGTCTCAGCTTTTATGTTCCTTGGGAGAAGAACCTCCCTACATCCAGACTGGCACTCTTCTAGCATGGTCCCTGTCCCCAAAGCATCTCATGGACAGAGTGATCTGATCTCCACTCACTTGGAGTTCTTTGAGCAAAATAAATAAATAAATAAATAAATCAAATGCATTCTCCCAGTTTCTGGAAAAGCTAAAGAATCACTGGAGTCTCCGGATTCTCATATCATGGGGACAGCATGCCTCAATATGCTGAAGCAGGCAAGGTCCTTTAGGTGCTGCCCAGTGGATTTCATTCCAATCTTCTCCCGACATGGTCCCCTCTTGATTTGGCTTAATGTGGTTAGAGGCTAGAGCTCCACCACTGAAGCCTTCTGTGCTTCATCATGCCTGTGTGCAGAGAGACTGCAGAGACTCAGCTAGAAAAGCATTTAGCAAGTAGTTAAAAAAAACAAAAAACCTGCAGAGCCCATGAAGCTGTGGGGTAGAATGTGAGGTCCAGACTCTCTGCTGAGAGCCTCAAGTCTTTGATTTAGTCCCTCAATTCAGATCTATGAATTTAGAGTAACTTCGGTGACTCTTACTGGTAGACCCCCGGCACACTAAATGCCTGCATGGAAAATTACAGTGTTGCTGCTGAAAAAACCTGGAGCTGGAGAAGAAGCAAGATGGTTACTGGTGCCTTGAGGGTGTGATGGAGGAGGGCCAAGGTGGGGAGGGGCAGACACTGTGCAGAAGGGATGATTTCGCTTTCTCAGTCCGCAGGGCTTCCATTTGTCATATTGATGAGGAGTTATATTCCTCTGTTATCCCAAAGGAGCTCTTTCTGGATCACGAGATCTCTTAGCCATATACCCTGCCCCCTGCAGCTTGAAGGCCCTTTCTGTCCAATTTAAATCTTTCTGCATCAATGTAATTCCAAAATGTAAAGTTTTCCCAGGAATCATGGAAGTGATGATTTGTCACCTCCAAGCATCAGGCAGCACTGTGCTGCTCACACCAGGTATAAGAGGGGAGAGTGAGGCCAGGGAGTTGGGGAACGAATTGGAAAACTCAGCTCTTCCATGAGGAGCTTCTGACTTAGCCACGGCATTGGGCTGCTGCTTCTGGGAACTGTACCATGAACTTGGATCCACTCTTGGGTTTAAGGAGGAGAGAGGCTAAGGGCTGCCTGTCTTTGCCCCTCTTCCTTAGCATCAGCTTCTCATTTCCTTGACTTCACGTCCCACTGAGCCAACATGTCCATGAGACAACATGTCTATAGTTGTATTCTTTCTTCTCCTTTTGGCCTTTGCTTGACTCTTCGTATTTCTAAGCTTCAAGCCCTCAAGAGTGTAAGGAGGTTGTGGGCAATGTCAACGATTCTTGGCAGCCCCCAGTACTAATGGCCTTTGCTGATACCTCAGCACCTTCTACTACATTCACAGGGGCATGGGTTACCTTCCACTTCTGGTCCACTTGGACCGTCTTATCTTTTTCTTCATGATTTTATGTAAGCCATACCATTGTATAATATATAAAATACTGGCTCAACATTACAAACTATGTGTATTTCCCTTATAAGAGTTCAATCCATTGCATATTGGAGACAGATATTGTGTATATAAGGAGCTCTCAAAACTCATTGGAAAGAAAACAATCCAATTTAAAAATAGCAAAAGATGCAAGCAGATCTGTCACCCAAGAAAATAAATAGATGCTAAATGAGCACCTGAAAAGAAGTTATTAATAGTTAAGGAAAGGCAAATCAGAGTCACAATGAGATACTACTACATAATCTGTTAGAATATCCAAATTAAGAATAACCATAGTAAGAGATGTGGACCAGATGGCAGAAGACAGGGATTATTACTAAAAAGCATGGGAAACTTTGGAGATGACGGACAGGTTCATTAGCTCAATTGTGGGGATGGTTTCCTGGAGGTGTACATATGCCAACCCTTTCCAAATTGTGCATCTTAAACATGTTATTAATGTGTTAATTATATCTCAAACATCTTAAAATATTCTATTTGTTAGTTCATTGGGAATCAATTGTATGCATGTTTTTGAAAGTGTCATCATACCATTCATCTTCCATTTGCAAAAGGCATTTCTTTCTCTCTCTAAATATTAATGTTCCAAGAGTCCTTGTGAATCCCTTGAGATATGCTGCTAGGCTATAATCAGGCTGTTCCGGTAACCATCATTTATCCTGCAGATGCTTGTGTGGAGAAGTCTTATGGGTCTGGGAGGCAATTCTAACAGGGCTGGGCTGAGAGAGCTCTAGGGCCACCATGTTGAGTAATCTGTGTAGTGGGGCTGAAGAGATTATGTGATGACTAACTTGCCACTTCAGGCCCACACAGTGCAGGTACAGAAGCCCAGGCCTTTTCAGGGGCCTTCCAGCCTATGTCTGTCCTCAAGTTCAGTTTCCTTTGATGGCCTAGGGAATTCTGTGGTTGCTGTCCTAACTTGGAGAAGAGCTAGGACACTTCAGGATTCACCTTTCTGGCAGTGCCTGGCTGTTTCTGGATCTACAAGTTGCCTTTCATTTGGACTTTTCACAGTTTTGAGGAACACCTTGCTCTGTAACACAGCCTCACGGTTTTTCTAACCCTCAGGGGCATCCTTCACATTATCTCTTCCTGGCACTGAGTGCATCCTTGTCAGGAATCTCGCCAGTGCCAGGGGAAGGACTGTGGGTCAGGTTGGCTTTGGGCCAGCTGGACCTAATGTTTACTGGTGTCGTTGGCCCTGACTCCTAGCCTCTTGCAGCTGCTTCTTCATCCATACACCTCGACAGCCCTGTCTACCTCAGGGCGGTAGAGAGAGTGAATTGAGGTGTCCATCAGCCGAGGTGCTCCAGGCCCTGGTGCTCCAGGCCCTGGTCCCTTACCTCCTACAGCCCTGCTGAGCCGTGTTAGGATGCTGGGAGGGGGGAAAAGGGTACTGCGTTTGCATCAAGACTGTTACTTGAAGAGGACATGGCCTCAGGCTCATGGTTTCAAACTTTGGTGAGGAACAAGCCTAAGATTTTGTCAGCCTTGTCAGCCTCGGCATGCTTTTGACCGTAGTCCCTAAACAAATGACCTCATAAGGCAGGGTGGTCCTAGAGCAGAAAACAGGAGGGAAGTCCAGGGCCAGCGTTGGTGGTGTTTCAGGAACACTGGAACAGAGAGCAGGTGGGAAGACCTCTGGGTCTTGGTTCCCTCTTGAGAATTTGGAATAGGTTAATGGACTGGTATCCAAGGCCACAATGGAAGGGCTCAAAACATGTAAATTAGTTATGGGCATAAATAGACTCTGAGCTCACCCTGGCTGATGTTGGCCCCCGGGGACCCATGCTAGGCAGTTGGGGAGGCCGGCAGGGCAGGCGGGCAGCTTGGAGCTCAGCACCTCCATTGGACTTGTGCGCCCCCTTCTGCAGCACCCCGGTGGCACCTGCAGCTCAGGGCCCCGCCGCCGCCCGAGGGCTTGGCAGCAAGTGCTGCTCTCCGGGGACGCTCGCATTAACTTTCCCACCGGACTTGACTGCGGGGAGAGCGGGACGAGATCCCACTAGCGGCGAGCGACCGGCCGGCGCAGGGTCGGGCTGGCTGGCCGAGTGGAGGGTGCCTGTATTTTTAGCCAGATGCCGCGTAACTCACCGGCGCTCCCCGCGTCGCCCGGCAGATAACGGGGGAGGGGAGCTGATCGGCGGGCGCGGCGATGGCAGCGCGGCAGGGCCGGCCGGGCGCGGACCCCGCGGTGAGTGCCGCGGGGCTGGGTGGGGGCGGTGGCCGGGGCGCGGACGGGGCTGGGGCGCGGGCTCGGGGCCGCCCCGCGGCGTAGCCAACTTGCCTGGCGGCGCGGGGACGCGAGCCCGGCCACCCTTCCTCGGCCGAGCCGATGTGAGGAAAATTCCTCTGGCCTGGAGGCGGCGGCGCGCGACCCAACCGCAGCGGGCGAGTGGTGAGGTGGTGCCCGGAGCCGAGTCACCGCGGGGCTGCCCTGAGGGGAGCGTCCTGCTCCCGCTGGGCGCAGGGGATGCGGCGGCCTTCGGAAGGGCGAGACGTCTGGGCAGCGAGAATGGATGGAGAGGAGTCGTGTGCCAAAGCCGCTGCGTATTATCCCCGTGTTAGCGACCGGGGATATGGAGGCTGGGAGCCGGGGAGGAGGCCAGGGCGTCAAGAGTCAGAGCAAGAGTCACATACAGTTCCCCAAGCCAGGCCCCCCGACTGGGCACCTAGCCCTAAAGCCCCCAGCCCCTAAGGCATGGAAACTGTGTTGGGCTTGGAAGGGAATCCAGTACTCCTGCCACACCTCTGTGTCATCAGTGACGTCTGATTTGATGGTTAATATCTTTGCCTATGATAATCCGATTGGGGTACTGGGACTCAGACAGTTTGGAAAGCTGTAACAGCCCAAGTTTCTGACATGAAACCTAGTGGAAACACCACACCAAGACCCGAGGGTCCCTTCAGTCTCTGCGTGATCAAGAGAAGGGTCAGGACCACGCAGATGGCATGGCTGGAGCCAGCTTCTGTGACAGGGCCTGGAGGGGCAGACCCAGGTCCTGAGCTAGAAACGGCGCAGGCGCCTGCCCAGTCGCTCAGCCAGCAGCCAGTACCACCTCTGGAGGGCCACTTGTCTGGCCTGGTCCTCTGGCTGGGCCACAAAGCCCCCTCGGAAAACCAAGACTGCCTGTGAGTTCTGACAATAGATGTATCCAAGAAGATGTGTTCTGCCCAAACAAGACTGCTCCGAAAGAGAGATCAGCTTGTAGCTGTTTACAGACACTGCTGATACTAGCTTAGCTTCCATTCATCCTTATAGATCAGAATTGTGTCTCAAAGACTTTGAGAAAGTAAATCGTGACAACTTGGGCCACTGCCTCCCTAGGATCTTCCTCCTGTGTCTGAGGTGAAACTCTGGTGGCCCCTGGAAGTTTGAAAGCTGCTCCCCTGTTACAGTCTGACATTTAGTATGAAACTTCTGGTGTCTCCCTCCCAGGACACCGAAGCACCCTGCCCATCCATCTGCTATATGGTGTCCCCACACAGGAAGTGGAAGTTTAATAATAGCCTGGTGTATCAGATATCCAGGACTCACCACTTTTTTGGACTAACCCTAGTAACGCAGTCCAGGAGGAAATTCCTTCCCCTCTTTTCTCTTCCGTTTCCTTCCGTATGAGATGCATGTGGCCTCTGAAGCAGCTTCCTCTAGCCAGAACTAAATTTGAGAGGAATCTTGAGCAGCTATCAAGTGAAAGTTATAGCATGTGGTTAAGAGAAGGATCTGCAGATATACCATGTGAGCTCAAATCCTGGCTAAGCCTCTTACTAGATGTGTAACTTTGGGCAAGAAACTTAAATTTCTCTGTGACTCCAAGAGACAATAGTAAAGATACCTGCTTCATGGGGTTCTGGGGAGGGGCAAGTGCATGTAGAATGCTTAAAAGATAATGATTACTTTCTGGGAGTAGACTTTATTTTGAAAGAAAGTTTAGGGCTATCACATGGATCAAGCAGCAGGGATGTGGGTCATAAAAATATGTAGGCTGTGGCTGTGTACCCCCAACACACACACATGCACACACAGGCATACAGGTGAAATCAGATAAAGTAAAACATATGACAAGAAATGAATGGACAGGAGAGGAGCATAGCTTCTGTAGGGTGTCCAGAAGGGTGTGTCAGTGCCCTTGTGGTGCCAGTCTGGGGTTTGATGGTCTTGTGACCCAACTTGAGTTGGAAAGAAGCCTGACAGAAACTCATGCATATGGGACCAGAGCTCCTTTGGGTCCCTTGCTCTCCTCCTGCATCACAGCCTTTCTGCAGCTTCTAAAGGGAATGGAAGGGACTTAGAGAGGGGCAGCAACTTTGCCAGAGGTAGTCTGCCAGGGATCATGTGAACCTTTCAGAGCTTTTAGTGAAACAAATAGCCCTTCATAGCATGTGTGCCATACATTCCCCACCATTGGACAGGTAGTATTTTGATGTTACTGCTTTTCTGGTTGGCACTTACTCAGATTTTTTTTCTAGTCCTGGGGATAGACCTCAGAGCCTCATGCTTGCTAGGCAAGCACTCTATCACTGAGTTAATCGAAGCCCTCAGATAAGTATAGTATTTGTAATGGAACATACTGGATTCTTTTGATTCTCTTCCTTCCTGACTACATAGGGCATTCCTGGATGTACTAGGCACAGGACCTGGCATAGTTGAACTAGATGGGTGGCTAGAAGCTATCAGGAGAACAAGATAGTAAAGATGAGTCTCATGTACCAACTAGGGCAGTGATCCCTGCAGCTTGAATATCCCCTGGCCCTACTGAGATACTCAGTGAGTCCTTGTGGAATGAAGCTGTGCTTGGCTATGTGTGGCGGTGACCCCTTTATAACTCAGCTGCTTTGTTCTTCAAATCATGAGTACAAAGACCTGCAGTCTGAGTTTTCATTCTCTCTTTACCCTCGCAGGATACTAGACTTGAAATAAGACCTTAGTAAATATACTGAAGAATGAAATCAAGGAGTAGGCAGTCGAGTGACATCACTGTCTCTGAGATATCCTGAGGCTTCTGCTATGTCCCTGGGGCTCTGTGTCTATGTAAAACCAAAATAAATGACAAAACTTAGCAAATGAATTCACCTCTCATGACTTAGATGACACTAGCTAGTCACTTCTTTGGGTCTTGGTGTTCTCCTCTGTGAGCAGAAGGTCTAGAAGTAGGTGATTCCATCTAGGGACCTGGGCTGGCCTGCACATTGTGCTCAAGGCTAAGTGGACACCTGCTGGCCCCACCTAGAAGCTACTGTGCTGTGGATTCACTGGTTCCTGTGCAGGGCTATTGACATGGGTACTGTCAAGTTCAGAAAGGCTGAGAATGCACCTTGGAGTCACAGACCTTACTCATTCACACCTGGGTGGAGTTTCTGAGTGTTAGATAGCTTTACATCTTGGGAAAATCATTAACTTCTCTGTACCTCATTCTACCATCTCTAAAACAAGAATGATAGTTGTACGTATCTCACAGACTATGGTAAGGATTAAAAATAAACTATTAAGGGCAGGGGTGAGCTCAGTGGTGGGTTACTTGACCTACCTACATGAGTCCCCGGGTTTTATCCCCAGCACCACAAAAACAAAAAACGAAAACAAAAAAGCATGTATGATGGTTCACAGCTGTAATCCCAGCCCTTGGGGAGGTTGAGGCAAAAGGATTGCAAATTTAAGCCCAGCCTGAACAACTTAGTGAGACCCTGACTCAAAATCAGTTATAAAACAGGGCCTGGGATGTAGCTGTAAAGGCCCTGAATTAAATCCCCAGTCTCACAAAAAGGGAGAGAGAGTGGGGATGGGGGCAGGGGAGGGCATACTGATGGCAATGTACTTGACCTGATGACTATTGTTGCAATTTTGTGATTATGTTTTTAGAGTTACACAAACTGCTACACACACACACACACACACACACACACACACACACACACACACCTATAGTCTAGGCTGTCTTCCCCCAACCTGGTTCTCTGTGCCTTACCAACACCTGCTTTTCTTTCTAGTGTCAGTGCCTTGAACAGTCAAATGGTGTCATTCCTTGATATTGCCATCTATTTTTATTCACCTACTCTCAGGTTTTTGTCCTGAATCCTATTATTGTGCTGCAAAAGATAGTTAATTGGTGGGAAAGCTGCCTCTTTAACACTCTCGTTCTTGGGAAGCAAATATTGTTTTTTCTCCTACTTGAATGCAGCTGAGCTTCTGAATCAGGCAGCACTGAGGATTATCCAAGTGATGATCCTTGAATCTCAGTTCTCAGGATCCAGCTCCTGCAGGGGAAATCAACTGGCTGGTCCTCATTTCTGAACAGTATGTCTTGCTGAAGGTCTTGGGGTCACGGGGGCATCGTGAGATTGGGGTTTAGGAAGGCCTTGGCTTGCAGACACCTGCTGCTTTGAAGGATTAAAAGGAGAAAGATTTGGTGTGCACCCCAAAATGCAAGTGATTTTGCCAAGGGGATAAGCCTTGCAAAATGAGCTAATGTTCATTAACTTAGACATATATTTGTTTAAACTTCATTTTTATAAATCAAGGTCATGTCCTACGGATTCTGGATTTAAAGATGGTATATCCCAAGTGGTCAAGGGCAGGATCATGAGGGAGTGGGGGGCCACAGGACCCTGAAGGAAGGATTGGAATTGGCAGACAGGAGCCAGGCAGAGCCTTGGGGTTCAGGAAGTGATTGGAGGCAGACCAGAGTAGACAGAGCTTAGGAAAACCACAAGGAGCCAGGAAGGGAGAGGAAGGGTTTCCTGCCATTCTCAGGCAGGGAGAGTATGGTGGGTGGACAGCCACAGAGTATGGATTGGAACTTAAGTCATAAAGCATTCCTGTGGGGCCCAGAATACACAGGGAGCCAGCAGGAGCCAGGATTTTGAGAAGAGGCTAATGCTGATGGTTCTTTTTTTGTCTTTTAAAGAGAAAAGTGGGGGTTGGGAGGAGCTCAGTGGTCTAAGTGCCTGCCTGGCAAGAGCAAGGTCCTGAGACTGATCCCCTGTACCACATGCATTGCCGGCCCCAGGACCCTGGCACACCATGACAGCCACTGAAACTTGAGTGTGGTGGTACATGCCTGGAATCCCAGCATGGGAAGGCTGAGATAGAAGGATCACTATGAGTCTGAGCTGCATAGTGAGACCCTGTACCAAATAAATAAATAAATAAAATATTTTTTAAAAAATTAAAGAGAAAAAATAAAATTTCAGGACAATAGGAGGTTATCAATATTTAATATATTGTTCATTATTATCTTTAAATAAGTTACTCAGAGCACAAAATATTGGCACTTAATTGTCCAAATAATATTAGCACAAATGTTTCTTTTCCGTGAACAAGAGAAATTGGTAGTATACCTCAAATTACATCCATTTACCTACAAAAGTCTCCAGTTTATCCTTCTTTTTGGTTGAGTAGTATTCCACTACATAAAAAGACCACATGTTTTTATTCATTCCTTTGTTGATGGGCATTTGGGTTATTTCTAATTACAAATTATGCTGCTATAAACATGGGTGCAAATATATGGCTATTAACTATCCAGCAAAAAAATATAAAAATGAGGTATAAAACATAGTAAAGCCATATTAATATGCTGATCTGTAAAAGGCTCAAGTCACAACTTCTGACATTGCCAGTCCTACGGATAACCCACTACTATTATGGACTACTGGACTATATTGGATTATTTTGCTGAATTCATGCACCGACAATATTTAAATGGCAATTGAATATCGTTCTCTGACAAAACTAAACATAAAAGGGGATACAAATGAAGGACCATTTTGTGTCTGTATATACAAAACAGATAGGATAGATATAAAGCTAATTTCTCTTAATTCAATGAGAAGAAAGATTTGTATGATGCTTTTAAGTCTTCTAGGAAGATACTCAGAAGGGGAATAGCTGGGTCAAATGGGACCTCCAATCTTAGTTTTTTGAGGAATATCCACACTGATTTCCACTGTTGTTGCACCAGTCTACTCTCCTACCAACAGTGGAGAAGGGTTCCTTTTACGCCCCAGCCCTACCAGCATTTTTTATTGCCAGATTTTTGATGACAGCCATTCTTCCCAGGCTGAGACAGAATCTCAGTGTTGTTTTAATTTGCATCTATTGAATAACCAGTGATGTTGAACATTTTTTTCATATATTTATTTGCTGTTTGTATTTTTTTTTAATCTGAGAAGTACATGTTCATTTCAGATGCTCATTTTTGGATTGGATCTTTAAATCTGAATTTTTTTTAGTTCTTCACGCATTCTAGATATTAGTCCTTTGTCTGATGAACACCTGACAAACACTTTTTCCTATATTGTGGGTTCCCTCTTCACTCTGTTGGTTGTTTCTCCTGCTTTTCAAAAGCTTCTTAATAAGATATGATCCTAACTGTTGATTTTTTCTGATAGTTCCGTGTGATTGAGCTTTTGTTCATAAAGTCTTTGCCTATGCAAATGTCCTCAATAGGTTTTGCCTATTATGTCTTCTAGAAGACATTATAGTTCTCTTTTTATTTAGATCTTTGATCCATGTTGGATTTAGTTTAGTGCATGCTCAAAGATATGAGTCCAGTTTTAATGTTTAGTTTGTGCAGAGCCGGTTTTTCCAGCACCATTTATTAAAGAGGTTAAGTGTTTTGGCACCTTTGTCAACGATAAGGTTCCTGAGTGTGTCTGGAGTTGTCTCTGTGTCTTCTAAACTGTTCTATAGATCTCTGAGTCTTTTTGCTTGTGTCACATAGCTTTTAATTGCAATAACATTAAAGTATAATTTCAAGTCCGGGGTTGTGACCCCCCCCCACTTGCCTTTGTTGCCCAGAAGTGCCTTTTCTATTCTAGGTCTTTTCTAGTTCTAAATGAATTTTAATATTGTTTTCCTCTAATTCTGTGAGATACGGCACTGGAGTTTTGATCAGAATTGCATTAAATCTGTGTAATGGTTTTGGAAGTATGGTCATTTTCACTATATTGGTTCTTCTTACCCAAGACAAAGGGATATCTTTCCATTAAAAAAAAAATAATGTATTTAGTACAGGGTCTGCAGGGTCTCACTACACAGATTAAGCTCATAGTGAGCCTCCTGTTTTTCAGCCTCCCAGGTGCTGGGATTATAGACATGTGCCACCATGCCCAGTCTCAATCACCATCTCAGTGTGTCCCCAGGGTGGGGCTGGCATGGCACACTGGGGATCAGTCCTCAGCCCCTGCATCTGCCTAAGCAGGCACTTTAATCTGCTGAGCTATCTGGCTGGCCATCTTTACTTTTTTTTTTTTTTTTTTTTTTTGTGGTGGAACCAGGATTGAACTCAGACCCTTGCACTTGCCAGGGAAGCACTTATTCCACTGAGCCATCTCCCTGGCCCCATCTTTTCATTTTTGATATCTGTGTTGATCTCCTTTTTCAGAGTACTGTAGTTTTCAATGTCCTCTACACCCTTTGTTAGATTGATTCCTCAGTATTTCATTTTGTGGGATGTTTGGCATGTGCAGAGCCAGTTGTGAAAGGTGTTGATGATGATGAAAGGTATTGTCTCCCAGTAAGTTTCTTATTAAAATATAGGAAGGATATTGATTTTTGAGCATTGACTTTTTATTCAGCTATGCTACTAAATTTGCTTATTAAATCTAGTTTTTAGTGTCATTGTATGGATTTTAGTGTTTCTTTTTTTTTATAAGGTTGAAAATAATGATCATTTAATTTTTTTCTTTCTTATTGCTATTCATTTGATTTATTTCTCTTGTCTAATTGCTCTGGCTATAATCCCCAGGACTATGTTGAATAAAAATCGAGACAGTGGACATACTTGTCTTATTTCTGATTTTAAAGAGAAAGTTTTCAGTTTTTGTCCATTTAGTATGATGTTGGCTGTTGGTGTATCATAGAAGGCACTTATCAGATTGAGATACAGACCATCTATTCTAATTTTCTGTAGGGTCTTTATCATGAGTGGGTGCTGGACTTTGTCAGAAGTCTTTACTGCATCTATTGAGATGATCATCTGATATTTATCTTTGGGTTTGTTAATATAAAGTATTACATTTATTGACTTATGTATGTTGAACCATCCCTACATCCTTGGGATGAATAATAATTGGTCATGGTGTATAATCTTCTTGATGGTTTGTTGCATTCTGTTTAGCACTATCTCATTGAGAATTTTTACATTCATATTCATTACGGAGATTGATCTTTATTTTTCTTAGTTGGGTCCTTCTCCAGTTTGGTATCAGGATAATGCTTGTTTCTAGGAATGAATTTGGGAGTATTACTTCCCTTTAAATTTCACTAAATTGTTTTAAAAGTAGTGGTGTTAGGTCTTCTCTAAATTTCTTGTAGAATTCATCAGTGAATCCATCAGGGTCTAGCCTTTCCTTTGTTGGTAGTTTATTTTTTATTATTTTTTTTTTGGAACTGGGGACTGAACTCAGGCCCTTGCGCTTGCCAGACAAGCACTTATTCTACTGACCTATCCCCCTAGCATGTTTGTAGTTTTTTTAATTACATGTTCAATTTTATTGATTGTAATGGCTTCTTTGGGATTTTTATATCTTCTTGATTCAGCTTTGGTAATTCATATATATCTAAGAATCTGCCCATTTCTTTTGCATTTGCCATCATTTTAGCATACAAGTTTTCAAAGTAGGTATTGATGATCTTCTGGATTTCTTCAGGCCCCATTTTTATTTCATCCTTTTCACTACTAATTGTATAGATTTTAGTGTTTATTTTTTTTATAAGATTGGATAAGAATTTGTTGATTTTATTTAATCTTTCAAAGAATCAACTCTTTGGTTCATTGATTATTATTTGTTTTTAGTGTCAAATATGCTTATTTCTTCTCTGATCTTTCTAATTTCATCCCTCATATGAGCTTTTGGCTTAGTCTGCTCTTCTTTTTCTAAAAGTTTGAGGTTCACCATTAAGTTGTTTATTTGTGCTTGCTCTGATTTCCTGATCTGGGTATTCACTGCTATAAATTTTCCTCTAATTTCATCTGTGACCCATTAGTTGTTCATGAAGGTGCTATTTTCTTTCCAAATGTTTGTTAAGTCCTTATGATTTATTTTACTGTTGGTTTCCAATTCCATTGCATTATAGTCTTATAATATGTTTGGGATAACTTCACTTCCTTTAAATTTTTAAAAGCATGTTCTGTGAGCTAGTATGTGGTCTATTTTGAGAATGCACCCTGTGTATCTGAGAAGAATGTCTGTTCTGATGCTGTGGGGTGGAACACTCTGTAGAGATCTATTAAGTCCATTTGTTCAAAAGTTTGGTTGAATTCTAACATTTCATTGTTGATTTTTTTTCTTCTAGTGGATCTGTCTTTTTGTGACAGTGTAGTATTGAGATCCCCCCAATAAAATTACATTGGTGTTTATTTGATTTTTCATGCCTAGCAATATTTGTTTTATATAATTGGGTGCACTGGTATTTGTTGCATATATATTTATGACTGTTATTTCTTCCTCTTGGGTTGTTTCCTTTACAATGATGTAGTGACCTTCTTTATCTCTGTTATTCAGTCTTGGCTTAAAATTCACTTTGTCTCCAAATCAAATAGCTATCCCTGCTTTTTTGGGAGGTTCCTGTTGCATGGAGTATAATTTTCCATGCTTTGACTTTCAGTCTGTGAATTTCATATTTAATTAAATATGTTTCTTGTATAGAGAATATTGTTGGATCCTGCTTCTTGATTGATTGTGCCAGACTGTATCTTTTGATTGGTGAATTGTGGCCATTAGAATTGATGGCTATAACTGATATGTATTGATTTACCCTTGTCATGTTATTTTCCTGTTGTTGGCTTTCCTCTTTTCTCCCCTCCCTCTGTTTAACTGTATGACTTGCCTAGTCGATTTTTTTCTATTGGGTTTCATGGATTTATCTCTTCCTAGAATGTCTTTCAAAACATTTTATGGTACTAGTTTGGTGTTCATAAATTTCCTTAGATGCATTTTTGTCATGGAAGTACCTTATTCTCCATCATTTTTGGAAGCTAGCTTTGCAGGGAACATCAAGCCAAGATGAGGGTTGTTTTGGAATGCTTCACTCCAAGCTTTCCTTGACTTGAAGGTTTATGTTGAGAAGTCAGCTGTGATTCAGATAGGCTTTATAAAAATGTGTGATTTGTTTCTTTTCCCTAACTGCTGTTAAGATTCTATTCTTATGTTGAATTTCTGGAACTTTGACTATGATATGCCAGGCTGTAGATTTTTTTTGATCATGGTTAATTGGAGTTCTGTATGCCTCACTTATTCATATGTCCTTTTCTCTACAAGGGAAGTTCTCTGCCATGATATCTCTATTTCTATCTCTGTCTCTGTCTCTTATCTCTATCTCTATTTATCTATGATATCTCTTGCTTTTTAATGGGCTCCAGTCAATCTTAAGTTATTCTTCTTTATCTCATTTAGCAGTTGCCGTATTGATTTCTCATGGTCTCTTGCTATATCTTGTGAAATCTTTCTTTTCATGGTTGCTGCACAAATCTGTCTTCTATATCTTAGATCCTATCATTACATTGACTTAATCTGCTGTGGACACTTTCAATGGAATTTTTATTCTCTTAGATAATCTGCTTGAATCCACCTTATGGATTCCATTTCCTTTTTTAAAAAGTAATTAACTAATTTATTTATTTATTTGGTACAGGGTACTGCTACATAGCTTGGACTCACAGTGATCCTCCTATCTCAGCCTCTCCAGGAGTGGGACTATAGGCAAGCACCACTACACCAAGCTTTGGTGCTGGCATAGTGTGCCCCGAGTTCTGGGCCCAGCATGACCTGTGGTACCAGGGATTGAATCCAAGTCCTTGTGCTTGCAGACAGGCACTTAAACTACTGAACTATCTCCCCAGCCCCAAAATTTCATTTCTTTCCTATGCTGAACATTCGTGGATTCCATAATTTTTTTGTCTGTCAGTCTTTTTGTCTGTCTTTCTTTCTTTTAAATGAATTTGTTACAGGGGCTCACTGTGCAGCTTGGACTCATAGTGATCCTCCTATTTTTTTTGCCTCCCCAGCACAGGGATTACAGGCAGGTGCCTCCACTTCCAGTTTTGGTTGCTGGCTCAGCACGCCCAGGGGTAGGGCCAGTGCAGCATGTGGTGCCGGGGATTGAAACCCTGCAGCTTTCCAAATCTCCTTAAGCTTCTCCATTATTTTTGGTCTATATCTTCTCTAGCATCACTAAGCATGGTTTTCATTAAGAATCCTATCTCTGTAGTTATCCAAGAAATTATTTCTTATTTGATTTCTTCTGGAGCCTCATTCAATTGCATTGTTGCCACTTCAGAGAGGCCAGGTGGGTGGCTTTCAGCCTGTTTCACTTCACTGCCCCTGGTTTGTCTTCATCACACTAGATGTCTGGTGTTGAATCTTACTTAAGTATCTTCTCATTTTATTTTTAAAATTTAATTCCAAGGTGAGGGTTATAAATTGCTTATGGTGGGTTGCTTTATTACTAATATTTAGGAGTAAATGACTACCTCTCTAAAATATCTTCTAGGTTTAGCTGGTTTTGGGGTTTTGAACCTGTTGCAAGATCCTACCTCTTCAGTTTGTTCAGGATGAGAAGTCACTGCCTGTTTGGCCCAGCCCATGTTTCTTTCACATTGTGCCACAGTATTTTCTTTGACCCTTAGTCAATCTCAGTCTTGGAATACCAGGAAAAATAGCTGTTTAAAGCAATTATGTCCCTTTCAGCTATAGTGGTATCATCAACAATGGCAATAGCATCAATCACACCCTACAAAATGACAAACTGAGGTAACCATTATTTGCCACCTTTATCCATATGAACTAGATTTATGGTTATATAAAAAATCTAAAACAAACCAAAAAATTATATGCAGTATGCAAGTCTTTAATATGTCAGTTTTCCCCACAAAGGTTAAATTTTTAAATGGCTTAGGGAGAAAAATAGAGAAGTGGGAGGAGAGGAAGCATTTAGAAGGCTAGAAGGCCAAGGAGAAGTCATGCTAACTTTGAGAAATTGGTGCAGAAGATGGGAGGGAAAGAGACAAGGAAGTGATAAAAAGAACAAGGGTAGGAGAACAGAACAGAATCACAACCACAAAGAGGCTATATACATGTTCACACTCATAAAAAAGGATCAAACAATAAAGGAGGGGAAAAAAAATCACCACCATCACAACAACCAAAAAAAAAAAAAAAAAAAAAAAAAAAAAAAAAAAAAAAAAAAAAAAAAAAAAAAAAAAAAAAAAAAAAAAAAAAAAAAAAAAAAAAAAAAAAAAAAGGAGAGAAAGAGAGAGAGAATGAAACAAAGAATAAAAGTCTACCTCGAGCTATATCTCTGCTTTCACTGGTAGACACTCTGGGGAGACAGAGTCCCAGTCTGTGTTGATTTATCTCAGGAAGCCAGTACCAGCTTATTGGAAGAATAGTGGGTAATCTCATCAACCCTGCACCTTCTGGCCAAGAAGAGACTCATTCGGCCTGCAGCCGTCAGCACACCTTCCATGGGCCAGAGCCCAGCTGGGAACCACTAGATGGAGCTGGCAGCTGCTCTGAATTCTGAGATCAGCCAGACTCTCTCCAAGATGGCATCTGGCCAATAGCTCTCTTGCATGGGACTACAAAGCTCTCAGCACTCACTGTGAGCTAGTGCAGTTCTTCATGTCTGCTGCTCCCCTCTACTGCTGTGTCTCTCCATGGAGGCCTTTGGGGTCACTGGCAATCACTGTGTCTTCAGCTTTGAACTGCTCCTCTTACACAGTGAGTCTCATCCTGAGATGGCTACCTCTTTCTTCTTCATTGAAGTATCTTTCTTCATTTTCTTTATGCTTCAGTTGACACTTCCAACCCTTCTTAGGTGCAGGGGACCCACCTCCATCCTTCTTGTCTTTCTCATGTTGCTACATTCCAGTGTCAATAGCTCTTTCTTTTCTTTTTCCATTCTACCATCTTTTGTTTGTCGTGCTGATTCTTCTTTCTTGTCAGGGATCATTGTTAAGGAAATATGTGGCACCCTGTTATGGGGGGTGTGATCAGAATTTAATTGTAGAACATTACTTTATGGCTCTTGACTGTAGACTTTTAGTGTTCTGTGTGAATGGTTTGTCATCATTAGCAAGTATATTAGTTTCTTGTGGCTGCTATGATGAGTAACTAAAATCTTGACTCAGAGCAACAGAAATGCATCCTCTCCCAGGCAGAAATCTGAAGTCATGAGTAGGAACCTCTCCCTCCAAATGCTTGGAGCCCATTTTCCACCATCTGTCTTCTAGGGGTTTCCCACTTCCTCGACTGGCAGCTGCCATCTTGCCAATTCCTGTCCACATCACCTCCTTCTCCCTATGTACATCTCCTTTTCTGTCTTATTTAAGGATGCTTATCACTAGATTTAAAACCCACCTTAGGAATCTGGGGTGATCTCCTTTCAAGAGCCATATCTCAATTTCATCTGCAAGGACTCTTCCCCAGCAAGGATACAGTCACTATGGGGTACACATGGGATACAGAACTTAGGGTGTGGGTGTTTCTTTGGGGGCATTGTCTCACCCCCTACAGCACATCTTCTGAGTATGTGGGAGACAGACCTACCCTGGCTGGAGTGGCAACCAGCATAGGGTGGAGTGGGGGATCTAGAAGCCTAGTATCCACTTTGTCCTCTGTGGCTGGCCACATGACCATGCCCACCTGTTGGCTCATCTATATGAACTAGAGCAGAGTAGAGAAAGGCTCTCTCCTCCCCCCCTGTGGACCAGGACATCAGTGTCTGGGCCACTTATCTACCCCCAGGTACTGCTGTGCTCCAAGCCATGGCCTCTACTTGTATGCTCTTTCCAGTGCCTTCACTTGTTTGCAGACTTTACTATGGCCAGAACTCTCTCTCTGGCCTTGTCACCATCTATCTTAATGCAAATGGGGTTCTTGTTCTGCTGAGGTCTATGACAAAACAACAGCCAAAGAAGAAAGGGTATAATCAAAGAAATATGATGGAGGTCTGATATTAAGGCCAGACAAAGCCAGCTGCAAAGCTGGAGAGTATGCCCAGAAGTTCAGACTCACACCACCTGGCTGTGGATCCTGCTGTGCCTCTTACTCTTGTGTGACCCTGCACAAGTCCTTTAGCTCTCTGTGTTTTGGTAATGTCAGCTATACAATTGGTTGCTACAGGGGTGCTTACCTCTCAATACATGTCCATGTGTGCCTGTGTGTAAATACATAGTACACATAATTCTTAGCACATGATAAACATTGTGCTGTTTATATACAAAAACACAAAGCAGTACAGAGAAACACCTGCTGGCTTCCTTTGATGCCTGTGTTCATGAATCGCTGGAGCCAGAGGTCAGCATCCTATTAGAGACTCCCCAGCAAGAACATGTAGCCACTGAAACATTCAAGTAGGGAATCCCAGACTATGTCATGCATTGGCCCTTGGAAAGGGGTTGCTCCAGAAGGTGGGGACCCAGAAAGTGGCCCCCAGAATGTAGAATACCCAAAGGTAGGGAGATCAAAGCTCTTGGGCCTGGAAAAGTCCAACTGGTGGCCTGGTAGCAATCCTACCTCACTCAGGGACACTGGTAGCAGAGCACTCTAATGAGAGCTGAGAACTCAGAGGGACACCAGAGATCAGGACTATGCAGGAGACACTCACAGCTTGTTGTTTCCCCCACAGGCTGATGCTGCTACCAGCTTTCTGAGGGCAGCAAGATCAGGTAACTTGGACAAAGCTTTGGATCACCTGCGGAATGGGGTAGATATTAACACCTGTAACCAGGTAAGTGGGACAGAGACAGGCCATTCTCTTGAAGAGCAACTCTTGCCTGTGCCATTTCCTGAAAGCTTTGAAACACAGGCTCTGTCCACTTCCCTTGAGGCCTCAGAACTCCCCAGGGACTCCTGCTTGTGAAGGACCCCATTTTAGTCCTGCCCAGTACAGGGTCCTCAGAGGACTGCTCTCGGAAGGGTATAGGTGACCTCACTCAGGTTCCCCAGAGCCTCCTCCCTTAGAAGTTGTCACAGAGGATGTGGTCTTTGAAAGTTGTAGGAGGCAGAACCTTTAAAGGAGGCAATGCCATGCGACAGTGAATCTCATTTGTCCACCAACAGCCTCTATGGGTTCTCAGCCGAGGGGACTGAAGACTCCCTAAAGGCTTGAAGGCTTTTCATGAGGGATTCTGAGTTCAGAGAGAGGAACAAGGTCTCAGGAGTGTTGGAGAGGAAATGGAGCATGCTCGGGGTGGATTGGGGTGCAGAGTTTGTGGGGATGATGGACTAGGAACTAACTAGATAGAGACTGGGCCCTAGAGGAGCAGGTATGTGCTTGGACCCTACACTAGAGACTTGTTTTCTTTTGTTTGCCAGCCAGTTGAGTTGTCCAGATACATTTGCTACCTCATTTTCTAATTTAAAATCAATTGTCATTCTTTTTAAACCGTCGTGACCATTTGAAAGTAGTTTCCATTATGGTGAAATCCTTTTTCCATCTTAACTGCTTGTAAATGTAATTTGGTAGTGTGCACACATCCTAGTATTATATGGCCTCTGCTGCTGTCCTTCTCCTGATCTTTCTGTCCCGATTAAACAACAGCTGTAAGGCTCCCTCCAGCAACCCTTCTTCTCCCAGAAATGTGCAGGGTCCACATCTCCAAAAACGTGACTGCCCTTGGGCCATAGTAGGACTGCAGCCGTTGAACCTTTGGGGCTAGCTCTGACCCTGTCGCCCAAGGTCCTCGTGTTCACCAGTGTGGTAGACGTTGGTGGCCTGCCGCAACACAGGGGCAAGCGCCTGCTGAATAGAGACCAGGCTTACCATGGACAGTACACTCCTGCCCCTCCTCTGCACCTGCGGTGGCCCTGCAGCACAACTCGCTCTCCCATTTAGGGTCAGTGGTAGAGCTGATTCCCCACCAGAGATCCCAGTGATGTGGGGCGTGGAAAGAGGCAAAGCCTGGGGCAGAAGCCAGAGGGAGCTGCCTGTGGGAGCGGGCCAGCTGGGAACAGGCTGAGGACTGCAGGCCCTGCTCCTCCCTCTGATACAGCAGCCCTCTGTCAGGGACCCTGAACATGCATGTGACGTGGCTGAGGACTGGCCTTTGGAAGGCAGTTGGGTGGAGATTAGGAATCTTAGCCTTGGTGGGAGGCAGCAGAAGTAGAAGTTGGGAGGCAGTAGAAGTAGAAGTAGAGGGCAAGGTGGTGGCCCTGGATAAAGGCTCGGACTGCTCAACCCCACGTGGCCATGCATAGCTGTACATGCTGCAGGTGTGTGGTGCCCGCCTGTCTACTGAGGGCCACTGTCTCTTGGAACCTTCCTACAGGGCCCTGGGCTGGAATTCTGTGCTGCCGAATCTGCTGTGGCGGCAGCTCCACTGGGCTTCCCTGCAGCACAGTTCCTGGAGGGAGACTCCACTGTGGAGGCCTTCCAAGGGTTCAGGCTCAGCTCGCAAAGGCATCTACTGAGCTTAGGTAGAGACAACTGAGCATGCATGAGGTTTGAGCTAGGGCTCACTTTCTGGAAGATTTTGATGGCATCTGGGGAATGGCTCTAGGCTGATTGTGTCCAGATGGGGTAACTACCTTATTCTTCTGCCTTCTCAGCCTAGAGTTCCTCCTTGGCTCACTGCAGGGTCCAGAGAGCAGCAGGCACCAAGGTAGTTTATTGACACAATTTCCGAGGGGCTTGGCTTTATGCCAGGTCACAGAGAGAGATGGACGTGCCCAGGCCTTATGCTGTGACGGCAGTCCTAGCTACACCAGCATCTTTCTTCCAGCAAGGCCCCGCTGCAAATGAGGAAGTGAATAGCAGAGAGCAGTAAAAGAAAATCATCCACAGCACAAACCCTTGGCTGCAGCTAGCCCTGTGGCCCTGCTGGCCTGTGTCCCAGGGTCAGTGGCTCTCTGTCACAGGTAGCCACAGCCAAAATTTTTCAGGGAAGGACTGAGTCAAAGTTGCCCCTGCTCCCTCTGCTGTACAGGGTGGGTTGGCTTCTCTTTGGAGGGAGAGAATGGCCCAGGGAAGGGGCTGGAGCAGCTGGACTGCTGCTCTCATTAAGCAGATCAGTGCCCCTGGGACCACACTGCTTCTTTATCAGGTTCACAGGGCTGGCTTATAATGGCACCAGAGCTTTCTCCTCTGTAAAACATTTGTTCATTGTTTTCAGAAGCTAAAAAGTGCTCTTGTCCTGGGGGCCTGGCTCAGGCTTTTGCTTTGGGCTCCAGTCTTTGGAGCTGAGCACTGTGATGGAACGCAGTTCCTGCTGTAAGGAATACACTTCCAAGATCATGTGTACAACAACAGTGCACATCACTCTCCATCAGGGGAAGTGAGTGTTCTAAGCAGCCTGGTGGGAGGAAGTCTGGGCTGCTGCAGGAGTCATCTGCATATTCAGGCCCTTCTCCCCATTGTATCGTCCTATTGTTATTGTCATCATCACTCTGTGCACATCATCATAGAAAGAAATGTGCACAAATATACATCAGGTTGCTTATGTGAGTGCCTGGTTCCTTATTTATTCATACCCACTGAGCACGAGCCCCTATGTCCTGTGCTTCTTAGTGTGTCTGGAGAGATGTGGTGTGCAGGGCTGTAGGGTGGACAAGCAAAATAAGGCCTGGCCCTTAGCCCTTCTATTGTAGTTTTCTGGCTGTGAGAGTTGATATTCAAGTAATCACATGACTAGATACAATCCCAAGACTACTTTACATCCCACAAGAGAAGGCCTCCAATATTTTGAGAATAGATAAGAGACCTGACTGAGTTGGATGCCGGAGAAGGCTACTGCGATTAAGAGTGGTGAGACAGGGTGAAGAAGGTGAAGGAGGGAAAACATTCTAGTCATGAGAACATCCTGTACAGCACCTCCTGGTAGGTAAAAGACTAGGGAAGGCTGGAGTGGGTCATAAGCAGGGGGCAGCAAGGGCCACAGTGTGCAAAGCCAGAGAAGAGCACAGCACCCAGGAGCTGGGAGAGTACACCTTAGGGACCCTAAAGTTACCTGCTGCTCCCAGGATTGACCTTGGAGTTGCTGACTGAGGAAAAGGATCTGGGGACAGGACAGAGTGGCCAGGGTAGTGAGTGTGAGGGGGCACTTCAGAGGTTGTGGCTGCTGGCCAATGAGAACAGAGGGATTTTAGTAATGAACATCAGTGTTGCTATACTGGGGTATCTGGTTGAATTTATTCTTGCCCACAGAAGCTGGGTGACAGATCCTGATTTTTATCTTGAGAGCAAAGGAAAGCAGAGCACAATTGGCAGCACAGAAGCACTGTTCTCAGAAGCAACCTTTGAGATAGTGCTGTGTGGACACAGATGGAGGAAGTGGCTGAGGGCAGCCAGTCACGTGACATGAAGGAGTCCTGGCTGTGCTGATGACTGGAATGGGGGATGGAGGCCTCCAGAATGACCCTGGGGTCAGGGCTTAATGGTGTGTGGTTGGCAATACCATTCACCAGGACAAGGAACACTAGAAACTGTGCCACTGAGCAACAGGAAGAGAGCAAAGAAGTGAGAGGGATGGAGGGTCTGGTGCAGAGAGCTGTGGAAGTGTGGTGGGGTATTGGAGCCTGGAGTGGAGATCAGAGCCCCAAGCCAAAGACAGACACTTGCAATTGCTCAGCACTTGAGGAAGCTAAAAGCTGGCATTGGCTGATGCAGACAGAGAGGAGAAACATGTAGAATATAATCCCATCCACGACTCAGTGGGGTTACCCCACATGTGTTTATTAAACGCCTACTTCATGCCAGGTTCTGTTCCAGGCACTGCACAAGCTCAACAGAAGAGGCGGTGGTGGACTTGGCATTTATACATTGGTAAAGGCGACAGCTACTAGCCGAGGAAATGGACAACTATATAAGTAACGTCAGCTGATGAGAAGCACGGTGAAGAAAAGAGGGAAAGGGGAAGGGCCTATTCTACATGGACTCATTAGGGAGATGGTTTTTGAGAGACATGGAAGTACTAAGAGAAGACGATATAGTTTTTGGGTAACAGCGTTTCTGGAAGAGGGTGAATCATGTGCTAAGGCCCTAGAGCAAGAGGAAATTTGGTTCATTTGGGAAGCAGCAGGAAGAACAGTGAGACAGAGTGGAATGAGCTAGGGTAAAGGGTAGGCAAAAAGATGAGTAAATGGCCAGGGCCACGTCATGAAGCTCCTGGACTGAGGTGAAGACTCGGGCTTTGCTCCAGTGGGAAGTACTGGAGGTCAGTCTGTTCCATAAGAGATGCTCAGTCTGCCTTAGGCTTTTAAACAACCATGCAGGCTGCTGTGCTGCGGTCACAGAACAGGCTCAGGGTTCGGGATCAGGGATAAGGGAGACGGGTAAGGAGGCTGATGCAGTGCAGGGGTGGAGCCATGTTGCAGCTTTGACTAAGGGGATGGGGATCCCAAAGGCTGTGTCTCCCTGGGTTTAGAATGTTGTCACCAGGGCATGGTGGCCTCAGCAGACAGCAGACAGGGTGGCCTTCCTGGGTTCCAGGCCATGCTGCCCTGGTCCCCCAGCAGTGGCAGGCTGGTCATGACAGGCTGGTGGGCTCAAGCTTCCACAATGTCAGGACTTCTTTGGTAGCTCAGACAGCACCTACCCCACAGCATGGCAGAGCTGAGCACACAACATATCTGGAACTTCCCCTACAACACCTCCTTTAGGGTGTGTCATCTGATGGGTGCTTTGATATTTATTTGAATAAATGCCTACATAGTTTTTCTGCCAACCTGTGTTCCACATGTTCAATTTTCAGAAGTATTTACGCCTATCAAATCATGCTTTCTTTGGCAACTATTGTCATTAAAGTAAATACTTTCATGGTAGAGGTGACTGACTTATGCATCTACCAGTTAGGAGAAAAGAAAGTATGTAGGCCACTGCAGATCTGTGCCCTGCACACTCAGCTCAAGACTGTCAGGTCAAGTGACGCTTCTTGAAGCAAAGCCACAGGGGCAGGGAAGAAAGCCTCACTAGTTTAGTTTTCTGTTCTTTTCATTTGCTGCTAACCAACCCTGCCTCGCTTGACCTTCCTGAGATAAAAGAAGGGTCTTGAGACCCCAGGAGAAAGTTTCCATCAGAAAGAACTGTCACCAGCCAAATTTAGCTGGAGGGCTTTCTGGCCATCCTAACGCCTCTGCCCTTCACTTGCCTCATTTTTATCCATGCACTTATTACTGCCTGACTGATTATGCATTTATGCCTCTGTTTATTCTCTGGTCTTCTCTCCACTAAATGTAGTACCTCAAGGGGAAAGTATGTTTTTTTTCTTCAGGGCTCTGTATCAGGACCTTAGTGCCATAAAGTCAGAAATTAGCCAGAATAGAAATGTGCACTGAGGTGATGCTGTGCCCACATGGGACCTAGATGAGGTACATCATCTGGGTAGAGGCTCATGCAATCAGGAATTCTTAGGTTCCTGTCCTGTGGCAACCCTGGCCCAGATTCTGGCATTAGTCCTGCTAGTTGAGTATAGGGCAATATTTGCCGCAGGATCCAGGACCTTAACTATTTGACTGGTCAAAGGGCATTAAAGATTTCTGATGCTGATGGGCCACCAGCCAGAGCATGCAAGACCACATCAGTCCCGTGGATATGTCCTATATTTCCATGCGTGTGTCAGGAAGCCTTTCGTGGCTGGGACCTTGCTCACCTGGGAGGTGTGGAGTATTAGTCCTTTCAGATAAATGGAACACACATAACAGTGATTTCTGCTCCAAAACAATCCTTTCCACAGTAGCCAAATGCCAAATCTTTTGACCAGGCTTTGTTGGGGTCAGGTGATTGTGAGAAATATGACCTTTCTAAGCTGTGGGGGCTTAGAGCTCAGAAGATGTCGTGATATTCAGCTTTCATTTTATGTCTTGGGAAACTGAGATGTAAAGGAAGTTGTCTCTGAAAATCATACAAGTTTGGGACTGCAGATGTGGTGAGAACATCTAGGAAGACATTTGTTTATTCCACAGACATAGACCGAGTACTCACAAATGACGAGGACTGTCAGAATTAAATGCGTCTACACTTTTCTCTCAAAGAGCTCAGAGGAGGGGATGCAGTCCAGCTTGTGGATAACAGGATGTGGGCTCAGTGGTGCCAGTGGCTCACAGAAGCAGCACACTGTGCATGTCAGCAGACCTGCTGTGACACACCAGGTGTTGGCCCACCTTGGGTGAATAAGTCCCTGTAGTGGCTGGCCTGTTGTTCTGGACTAGAGATGATGGCTTTTGTGCCCATGAGTCAGATAAAGATTTTGAAGGAGCCTGTAGGCATGGAGCAGAAGGCAGTAAGTTCAGAGTGAAAGAAAGGCCTCTGTGGAGGCAAGAGCAGGGAAGGCCTGGCACAGGCAGCTTTGTGAGTTGGGTCTGCAAGGGGAAAGAAAGAGAGGATGTTGGGCAGTCAAGCTGGGTGGTTAAATCTAGATCAGTTTAAACATGCAGCCGGTGACTTTCCTATCATTTCTCTTAGGTACTATTGACAAGCATAGAAATGGCAGTAAGCCACATAGCTCCATGATTCTATCTGTGTCCAAAACTTGCCACCTGGGTGCGACTGGGGAACAGTGATGTACAGAGAGAAGACTGTTCCCTGCAGCCCCACGTGGTCAGTGATTGCCTGAGATGAGTAGCCTAGCTTCCCGTGCCTGGAGCTTGGATCCCACTGCAGTTCTGGTGCCCACTAAGAAAGGTATTAGTGGGACTTGGAAGCATCCATCCCCTGAATTATTTGCATAGACAGATTTCTTTTGGAGAGAGGCACAACTAAACTATGTGTTCCTTATCTTGCTAGTAATAAAGGCCATTCGATAGTTGTGAAGCAAGTCCTTGTCACACATGAGAGTGACTCAGACCTGTGATGCTCCCACTGTCCAAAGGCCTCCCCCTGCATGGCAGATGAGTGTTTACTTTACTCTCCTAAAGGGGGGCTTCAGGCACTTGGCCAGCGAGACCCCAAGAGGTCAAGTTTTTCTGAAGCAGAGCCCATACTTGTCAAGCCTCTATAGTGCCCTGCACCCCAAAATGGATGAGAAGTTGAGCCATAGACCCTTGGGCTGTCCACCCCTGGCCTGTCTCCATGTCTTCTTCCCTGGTGATGAGGGAAGAGTTAACATAAAGATGTCCACTTATAGTGAAGAGGGCCATCTCTAGGGTCCCAAGGACCAGGAAAGAGCTACAGCACCACCAGGCACATGCTAGAGCATATGGTGAAGAAACGCCCCTCCTCACCCCTCTGTGTCAGATTCACAGCTGTGAAGACCAGGTGTGATTCTTCTGCACAGGCAAGGTGATGGAGAAGGGCAGGTCAGTGAGAGTGCGAGGCCCCTCAGAGCCACATTTAGCTCTGTGGACCCTTGTGTAGAGTGCTCCAGGCCAAGAGCTGATCACAAAGGAAAACACAAAACCAAACAATCCAGGCTGTTAGGGAAGGTGGGTGCAAAGGCAGAGAGGCAGCTGTGTGGGACTGGCCTTGAGAAAGTTATCCCTGAGTTCTGTGGAAACATGGCCCAGAGGTTCCATGCGCTTTGAGGGGACTGAAAATAGGGGATGGTAGTAAAGAGAGAGGGAGAGAGAGTTACCAGGAAAGAAGTACGCTTGATCAGGCCCAAGGAGGACTGATCATGTGGCTGATGGAGGAAATGCTGGCTGTGACACACTGTGCCTATAAAGTGGCCTGAAATATTTGATGGTGAATTCTTCCATATATACATTCATCTTATTTTTGAAGAGCATGCCGCTGCTTTTAATGTCTTAACTTGTAAATTAACAGCAAAACTTAAGTATGGTTTTTGCTTAAAATCCAAATTATCCAGAAATACATACAGTGTGCAAGTTTTCTCCAGCCCCAAACTCACCCCACCAAACCCCCAACACTGATCATGGATGGTGTGAATCTTGGCATACTTTTTATGGAAACGAAGAGCTCGTATCTGCACTGTTTCCCACAGCTGCTGTACTGTTTGATTCCTGGGATGAGAAGCTAGGAGGAGGACAGGTCAGAGCCCTAGTCCTTTGTGGCTCTAGAGGTTGAGGCCCTGGGAGGTGACAGATGGGATATTTTGGAGGCCTCAGCGCCTACCCAGTGTCTGCCTCTAAATCCCCCCACCCTTCTTGGGAAGATCTGGTTCTTTTTGTCTTCTGGGTTTTGTTTAAGCAATGCCAAGGTCTCAGATGTGGAATCTTTCTAGTCCATGAGAGATATTCTTAGCTGCCGAGCTTTGTTCCTGAGCCCCATTCTCTCATTAGCTCGGCCTCACACTTCTCTCCCCCACTCCCAAGGGCCCAAAGCTGGCTCTGCTGCCGAGCCAGAGGATTTCAGGGTGCAGAAGCCACAGCAAGATTTGTGCAGGCAGAGAGTGGAGAAGAGATGCCCCGAGGTTGCTTTGTCTGCTGGCATCGGTGTGGGTACCTTTAAAAAAAAAGATAATGAAAAGGATTAGAGTGTTTTTTCTCCCTGGATCTGGTAAGCTCTGGATCCTAAGAGCTACCTGGGTAGAGAACTAAATTTAGAATGTAATAAAGTGAAGAGGAAATGCTGAGGGCAGCTTTTTCCTTTCCATCTGTGCCGCCTCTCCCTGAATCTGTGCAGTCCCCTTGAGTCCTTCTCTTAAGCTACTTGCCCTGTCCCTGAGCAAGAGTCAGGCTGGTGAAGGAGGCAAGGGGTGATTTCCTGCCAGGGTTGTGGCAGTTGCTGCAGCTCTGTCTGGCTTCTGATTCATTAGATTATAAGAGCATGTATTTTTAGCAGACCTTTCCTACCAGCCGGTCTCTGGGGGAGCCCTGGATATCTGAAGTAGAAATGGTTGCAGGTGTACTGGCCTGGCAGCATGCCCGTGTGGCACATTCCCCAGGAGAGGCATCCCCTGCCGGGCTGTTCACATGGGGCTAATGGCGACTCTTAATGTGGTTCTGTGATGTTCATCCTGCCATAATATTGGCACTCAGGCCAGGGTCACAACTCATGAGCTCTGTTACAGCAGGATGGAGGGATGCAGTACTATCCTCATGCTGGCTCACAGGCTACCCATCCTGCACTCAAAAGGGGGAGCCCAGAGTGCCCCTTACTCTGCTCCTCCATTCCAGATGCTTCTCCAACTTCTGCCATGATTCCCATTCTTCTGTTTTATTTCCTAAAACTTTTAGTGTTCTCTAACCATGGAAAAGTTGCAAGTGAAGTACAGAGACTTCACATCTCCCTCCCCTGTGCTCTCTGTACCATTCTTTCCACTGTCCATCCATCCATCCATCCACCCAACATAGGTAACAATTTTCTGTCACTCCTTGACTTTGCAGTGAGCCCCACCCAGAAGTTAGGACATTCGTCCCTGAGTGTCTGCCAGCCAGGACCTCTGCACCCATGTCACATGGCCACCTGGCCACAGACTCCAACAGGTTCTCTGCCACCATCTGTCCCTCCTGCTTGCTCTTCCTCTCCCTGTGTTCTCTGTCCTCCATCTTTCTCTCCATCCCTGTCTCTCCCCACACCCCATCACCACCTTTTCCACGCTCCCTTTCCACTTCAGAATTCTTTCTAGGAATGTGCTTTGCCTCAAGAAGGATCAAGCCTCTTTTGTCTCTAGCCCTAATTGACTCCCCAGTCTTGACCTGTCTCTGTTTTTCAATACATTTCATCCTGTGCTGTGCCACTCAGCTCCATGGGCTGTGTTTCCTGTGGCAGGACTATGGCATCCCTTCTTGTTGGGAAACCATAAAAAGCTATGTTTCCTTCCCACCCCATCTCCCCATCAGTTCACCAGTAGACTCAATGGCACCACATTTTTCTATGAAGTCATAGATGTTGCCCTGGCACAGGAGGAACATATTCTGATACACAGTGTCAGTATCTTATCTCCATCAACTGTATCTCTGCCGGTGCCCACTGTCACCCTGATGGGTCCAAAAGATATGCTCCATTGCTCTATTTGTTCTGCATTTATTCTATTGAAACTAAGCTTTTCCAGTTTTCCCATTGATTGAGGATTTTAGCTATGTGGACTCCTGAATTTCCATTCCAGTTGATAGTTTTAACTTACGATTCTCAGAACTTCACGTTTGCAGATGAACCTCTACAGCAGGAGCTTCGGACACATCAACTTTTTTTTTGCTCTGTCCTCAACACTCTTGGAGTGTTTCCTTACCTTCTGGCACAGAGTGTCCCAGGCTCATTCTGTAGTTTCCCTGGGTCCTGTTGGGGAGGACGGTAATGAATGATTTAGGGGAAATGAACTCCTAACCTGAAAGATATATGGGATGAGATCATGTTCTCTAAAACTAAAGAATGAATTTTAGGAACAACAGAGGTTAAAAGCAGAATATACTTAGTGTGGAAAAGAAAACTTCTGCCCAAGAGAGACAGAAGGGGATCTCAGGGGATTGCCAAGGAACTTGCCTTTTCTAGGGATTTTTATAGAGAAAACCCATAAGATGAGGCCGGTCCAAGGTGAGAAACATGGAAATTATCAAGGTGACATGAGGTGGGACAAAACTATGGTCAACCAATAAGATTACAATCATAATTGCTCAGGTAAAATTTATGAAATTAGGGTCAAATGGGGGTGAAAAGGATCAAATGAGGAAGGGAATCACAGAGCAAGCAAGCAGGCAAGAATACAGAATGGGCTTTTCCTGGGTGGTGCGGGTTGAGTTAGTACTTCTTCTGAGCTTTCTCAAGGTGAGAGACTCACTTAGAATATCAATCCCCATGTTTATCCTTAGGGAGGTATGTAGGTGCATTTGTTTTAACTTTTGTTTTGAGGTCTGGCCCACAGCTGGAAGTATCTGTCTCTCCCACAGTTGCCAGGTATCTTGCCTTCTATATTGGCTCCTGGGGGATGAGGGGGACTAGCTCTGTCTGACTCCCTGTAATATTTCTATATAACTCAGTTGCCCACAACAGTAAGTAGACACCAAATACCTAATTCCTTCTGGTTCCCAATGGAAGACTCAGTTAACATTTTTGTCCTTATCTTGAGAAACACTTCTTGGTTGCTTCTTTACTGACAGTTGTATTTTATTTATTTAATTTTTTGCTCTGGGAGATTTTTTTTTTTTTTTTTGAGACAAGGTTTTGCTATGCAGTTTAGTCTAACTTTGAATTCATGACCATCCTCCTACCTTAGCCTCCCAAGTGCTGGAATTATAGGCAGGAGCCAGCAAGCCTAGCTGACTACAGGGTTAAAGCAGAATGATATACCAAGAAAAATTATCCATTCAGGCATTTGGGAGGCTAAAGCAAGAAGATTGCCACAAATCAGAGGTCAGTTTGGGCTACATAGAGAGTTCAAGATTAACCTAAACTATATAATGTGATCTTGCCTTGAAAGAAAGAGAGAGAGAGAGAGAGAGAGAGAGAGAGAGAGAGAGAGAGAGAGAGAGAGAAGGAAGGAAAGAAGGAAGGAAAGAAAGAAAGAAGAAAAGAACAGAAAAAAGACATTGAAATTATCCAGAAGTTCCTCTAGCTCTCTCAGCCATTCTGGGGTCCTCACTCCTCTTGGCTTCTCCATTGGACTTGTTCTTCCCAGGATTCCTGCTGGCCTCTCCTTCCCCACAGAACTTCCCTGGTCAGTGCTTCCTCACCTGTACCCCTGGCTAGATGGTAGGCAGCTAATCTCATGAGCAGTACCAGTAGCAAGATAGGAGGTGTTGATGAATGGTAGCAGGTCAGCCTGTGCCACTGTGTGACTCAAAGAAACAGAACAGGGTGTTGAAATAATGCCTTAGGGGCAATGGCAGAACTTCAAGCGGGCTTTGAGGTACCCTCACAGGACAGAGCTAGAGGCCGAGGCTCCACACAGGCAGGTAAGATAAGCAGCCATTAGAAACAAGTGAAGGTTTGGGAAGTGAAAGGTTATGTGACCTCCTAAGAACAAAGACACCTGCCTTTAGGGCATCTGTGAGACTCTCTGAGATGGGAAGCCTGAGGACAAGGAGGTCTTTGCTGCTGTTTGAAACCTTCCTCTTCTTCGACAGGGTAGGAGTTATGCTTCCTGTAACATGTCTGCTGTATTTATATATTTGGAAATCAGTTAGTGTAACTGGGGCAATCAGAAGAGCTAAACAGAGGAATAATTTACTGAGAACAAATGTCTGAAATTGTATGTATTTTGCCTATGAAATTCCTCACAGTTGGTACAAGAAAACACTTCAAATTAAATCATTCAGATGGAATGTAGCTTTTTTTGTTTTGTTTTTCCTTCTTAAAAATGTTAAAAGCAACACAGCCTGGCTCAGATCTCTCCCTGCTCCCGCCACACAGATTGCTTCATAGAAGAATCCCCTAAATTGACATTTTAACTGAAAAAGAGCAAAGCCAGACGAAAGATTCTAGGTGTGAGTACTTAGCAAGTGTATTTTTGCCCATGGAAGGCCTAAAGGGTTGTCTGCTGCTTCAGGACTATTATGCAAGGGCAGCCCTCAAGGCTCAGTAGGGCCAGAAGAAGCTGGGAAATCCAGAAAGGGATCAGCCTCCTGAGCCCCTCTGAGGTCAAGGTGGAGGGCACCAAAACAATTAGGTACGCCTGGAAGTCCAAAAGGAAAAGCCTTTAGGGTAGTGGGGGCTGTGTGAGCTGTGTCTGCCTCTGTGGGCATGGGGGGAGGGTAGTCACTATTCAAGCCCAGTCTTAAAAAATGCTTACAGACCAAGGGAAGGTCAATGTGTGTGGAACAAGCCTAGGCCTCAGCGGGTGCTCACAAGTACTGGAGACCAGGTAGGCAGGCTGTGGGACTCAGGTAGAGGAGGAACAGTGCAGACTCTCCCTCCTGTGAGAGTCAAAGTACACCCATCTTCCTCCAGGTCCGCACAGACATCTGTGGGAAACAGAAACAGACTGCCTCTGCCCCTGGGGTAAGGACCAGAATCTTCCGCCCCACAAAAAGCCCTTTTCTAAAAGGACAGGTAAAACTCTGTACTAGGAGGCTGAACCAGAAGCTGTCTAAGGCTTGGGAGTCTACAAAATAGCTGAGCAAAACATCCCAACCTAGGACCTCCTAATACAAGGCAGGCCAGTTTCCCTCCAGAAAAAGCTGTATGGTTCAAAAAATAGCCACAAGTAGTTCGTGCTTCTTTCCCAGCCTCTGTTAGTGGAAGTGTTTCTTCTCATATTTCTCCACTTCGTTTTACTTCTCTCTTATACCCTGTTATTTCTGTGGAGAACTATATGGTATAGCCCTCACCTAATCCCCTCAGCTGTCTGTCTGCTATGTGGCATCAGGAGAAGGGGCTGTGAAGTTGGATGGAATCATTGGGAAAAGGCAAGATTCAGTAGCTTGCCTTTTACTTTTAGCAACTGGCTTCCCCTGGATTTACTGAGATAAAGCATATGGCTCCCAACTTTGAAGGGCTGGGAAATGACAGTTCATATCTCTGCTCACAGTCACAACAAAGGAAGAATGGTTCACATAATTTTCACTTCTCCCCCCACCCTTTGCATTTGAGCAATTAAAAATGGTTTAAAGAAAAAGAAAGCATTAAATATGATGTTTATCCACGGATCACTCTCATATTTCAGAGATCAGCTCCTATCTGGACTAGTGTTCTTTTCAGAAGTAAGTAGTCCAAGTGCCTTGCTGCCTGTGGACCAGAAATTTGCTTCCAGTCACCTGGCACCCTCTGCCTGCACGGCCTAGTGCCCAGTGCCCAGAAGGCCAGGCACTGGTGGAGCCCCGCCTGGTGGGCTGGGCCTCTGCTGAGCCAAACTGCCTCCAGAAAGGAAGCAGAGGGCTCCACAGAAGGCAGGGTATGGACACCCCCAGGGTTGGCGTGTGGATTCCAAACTGAACTCGGAGCCTGCCTCTCTCTCTTGATGAACTGGAGACCTTGATGCTTCAAGAGCTGGCTCCTCAGCCTTGAAAGGCCTCTGCAAAACTCTTGAGGTCCCTTAAAAAGCAATTCCTTTCTCTTTTATGCTACTTCTGCTCATATTCAGGCTACTTGTGCATTTTAAAAAATGATTAGCTTTTTACTTTGAGCATATCTGTTTCCTCTTCCAGTACTGAGTTCTTCAAGGGAAAGAGTTTGTGCTCTGCCAGGTATGGTGGGGTCTCTGTAAATGTGCTCAGTTGGATGAAGTTGTTGCTCAACCCTGGAGCAGCAAGGATCATTTCCGAGGGGGAGACAGGCATTGCTTTGGTCATGTTGCCTGTGCAATTGCTTGTGCATGATCTCCTAGGCCTCGTCACATCCTTGTTAGCTATGCCTCTGTGTTTGCTCTGTGACTCAGATTCAGACGTTGGATGCAGGTCACCATGATCATAGATGTGGGGGTAAGCTGGGAAGACTGCTGAACTGAAATACGCTAAAATAAAGCAAGAAAGCTAAAGAGTCATACAGAAGAAAGAGCATTGACCCAGGGCCTGGGACAGAGGCTGAGCCAGGCTAAGAGCTGCAGACCCACTCAGATAGGCCACCTTTTGTTAGAAAGTGGTGTCTTCTGCCAAGCTTGGGGAGAAGGCTTGTGGGCAGGAAATAACATCGTGGCACTCAACTGCAGAGCTCACAACTGGATCCACAGGCTGGTTATTGGGCCTGAGTGTTTGCCCTCAGCTTCTTGGTAATAAAAAAGGAAAAGTGTCTTTTCATCATCTAATAAAAAGAGGCATAGCAGCTCCAAAGGTACAAACCCCAATCCTTTTCTCCTGGGAAGAGGTTGGCTTTGTGTGGCTGTGCCCCAGAAAGGCTGTGTGGTTCAGCTTGTAATTGCCCAGTTTGGGCCTTGATTTCTGTGGCTTAGGAGGAAAGCAGGTCAGAGAGCTCAGTATCTCCTTCCATTTGGGGTTCTAAACTCAGAATGCTTAGAATCCCTCTGGGCTGAGCTCTGGACATTGGCTCCAAAGAGCAGCGACAAGGCACTCTGGGGCACCAGTGGTGAACAATGGTACTTCCTGCCAGGTTTACCAGCTCCCTATTTGAGGCCTTCAGGATCAACCAGTGCCATTGTGGTGGTTGTGCCCCTGAGCTGGCATTGAGCCTCACAGCCAGCACCAGAGTCACACTGGCGACTGCCCCTCGAAGTCAGCCTCTGCAATGAGCAGGCGACAGCAGCTACTGCCTCTTCCTATGGCATCCCCAGGGTGTCCCTCTGTACCAGAACCTCTGAGCCTTCTCAAGAAGGGTGGCATGGATGCTGCATGACAGCCTGTAAAGATGGCAGAGCCCTGGACAGGAGCAGGGACTCCTCTGGGGTATGTGGCCCTGGGAGGGCTCAGTGGCAAAGCTACAGAGAGTGGGCATGATGGGCATCCTCAGGGCCTCTGCAGAATCCCTCACTTGACAAATTGCCCTTGCTTGAATTTGTGTTTTGAAAATTGAGTTGAGAGTCTGCTGATGCTCCTCCACCTCTCCCAGCCTCCTATTGAAACAGACAGCTGCTGCCTTCAAGCTCACTTTCTGCCTTTGTTATCAAAACTGGTGGTGGCCTATCTTTGATCTGACAGACTCATTCACACTGGGGTGTGAAGAATGCACACAGCTTTGGGCCCTGTGGTGAACAGTACACAGACTGCAAGAGGAGGAAGTCTAATGGCAGTTGTCAGGCATTTGGGGACAAAACATACGCTTGCTTGCACACACAAATGTACATGTGCACATGCACAGATGTATATGCAAACATACACACACATGCGTGCACACATGTGCTGCTAGGGCTGGTATGTTGGTAGGCAGAGATCTGGCAGCTGTGTTCATTGGCTTCTCCAGGCACAGGCTCAAGGCATCTGCACAGCATGCAGATAGCTCCTTTGCAGCTCCTGACTCTTTTATGCACGTCTTTCTCCTGTCCTGCTGAGGCTGTTAGGTAGAGTTCTGCACACTTCCCTTCCCTGGTCCTGACTGCAGGAGGCCTTTCCTTTGCTGGATATGATAAAGAAATGTGGCTAGGATAATAATACATGACCACTTCCAGGCAGGACGTGTATTTGTAGGTAATAGGAATTTTCTGAAAATGACGCCTAGACTCAAGGAGAGTGGCAATTTCAGGAACCAGGGCAGGAGACAGAGGTCAGTCAGGGACCCCTCACACCACACTCTGAGCAGCCACCACCCCGTTGTCATTTTTATCAGGCATAGCTTGCAGTGGTTCTATGATATTCCCTTGTTGGAACCAAGCTGATCAAAACAGGAGATAGAAAATGGGTGGAGAGGGGAGGAGAAAACTGCTGGCAGGGAAGGAGGAGGCAAGAAACAACACAGGAAGCTGGGGACGGAGGCGGCTCACTGGCTGTGGGACCAGATCTCATCCTTTAGAGCCGAACCTTCTTCCATGGTGTGAGCAAACTACCTGTGATCTGAGTCATGTCTGCTGAGTCATGTCAGCTCTGCCATGTCAGGTTTTACTGGAAAGTTTTGAAACTTTGTAGTAGAGGCTCAGAGAAGTAGGAGGGTGACAATACATCCTGAGCTGCGGGCTTTCTGGGAAACACAGGACATTTTCCGGGCATGACTGGAACTTTGGGTGGTTAGTGAAGTGTCTGCTTTTGTGGGCAGATGGTTGAGCATGAGAACTGTGTTTTCTTTTGTTTTTCCTACAGCATAGCTATAGGGAGGCTTCTTTGGTTGCATCTGAAATGGCAGGCTTGCAGAATAATTTTAAAGCGGATTTTTCTATGGAGGAAATTATATCACTGGCTGGGTGGTAGTCTCATACATATAGCCTTATTTGAAAGTTCGTCATCTTACTAAATGTATGTCAAGTTCTTCAGATGCTGAAGATGCCCTGGAAGCATCTTTTTGCTTTTCCTGGTCACTGCTGCAAAAACTGACCTGGACACTGAAGCTTTACCACCCATTTTAATTACTAACACGCAACACTCACATTAGTGTACTTCCCTTCATGCCTGAGAAAATAAACTCAGTGAGGGAAAAAGCTTATTTCAGCTCATGGCTTCGAAAGTTCCACTCCCTGGTCAGTTGACCCTGCTACTTTGGCCCACAGTGACACATACATCGTGGTGGGAGTATGTGGTAAAGGGAGCTGCTCACTCTTGGGAGCCAGATAAAAGAGAGGAGATGGGAGGGAACAGACCTGCAGCCCATGGCCCCCTCAAGCGCCCCTGGGAACCTAATTTCATCCAAGCTAGCCCCACTCTGTACCTCCTGGGTCTTTGGAGGCAACTTCCAAACCATAGCTTCCTCACCTTCACTGATATCCAGGGACTGTGGTCTTGTGAGCATCCTTTCCATCTCTGCTCTCCTGGTCCCTATGCTTCCACCTACAGCGCAGGTGCTTGGAGAGCCTGGAGCATGGTGCTCTGAGAGAGAGCAGACTGCTCAGGGCCCCTGCAGACCACTGCCCAGCACTCTGGCCCCATCCTCCTCCCAGCCCCTGGGAAAGGCAAGGCGCAGAGCCCACTGAGACATGCTTCCTGCCCGTGTCTTTGCAGAATGGGCTGAACGGCTTGCATCTGGCCTCCAAGGAAGGCCACGTGAAGATGGTGGTTGAACTTTTGCACAAGGAGATCATTTTAGAAACAACAACCAAGGTATGTCTCTTGGGAAATGGGACTCTGCGTTAAACATTCCAGGCTGCGGGGCCCTTGGACATTGTCCTAAACATTGGCCTAGAAGCCAGTCCTTTAGGGAGAGAATCCCAAATGTTGGCCTGAGTTGGTGTTGGCCTTCTCATCTCCCAGTTCACTGAGTCCCTGATGTACCAGACACACAGGATTCAGGGGCCCTTATTTTCCTCATCACCACTTCCCAGGTCTGAGTTTCTGACTCTTCCCTGGTGCCTTCTTGGGCTGTTGACTCATACAGGGACCTGGAGTCCTGGAAGCCTCTGAGTCAGAAGCCTCAGGTTGAAACACCAGCTGAGGTGCTTCCCTGCTTGGGCCCTGTGACCTTTGGCTTTCCTCAGTTTCATCATGTGTAACATGAGGAGTGTAATACTCAGTTGCAGTGCAGGGGTGCATACAAAGCTCCCATGGGCATATAGGAAGGAATCAGTAAGTACTTGTAGCTTGTTACTGAGAGCTGTATGAGAGTCTAGTAAAGTTTTATTTCTTAAACTTATTTATTAAACAGGATTTAAAAAGCAAAATTGATCATTAAACAACAACAACAACAAGAATCATCTCATTTACGAGCAAGCGCTGTCTCCCAGACTCCTTGCTCTCCTGCCCCGCTTCTCCTATTTGTGCTTGCCTCTCCTTCCCCCACCTCGCCTCGTATTTCCCATGTCATTCTATAAGGGGGTCTCTCATACACAGCCTCAATTTCAGTTCCTTGCAGCAAGTGTTTTGCTGCCTCTCAAGCAGAAGATAAGGAGGAATAATATGTAGAGAACAGACATAATTCCTGGGTGCGAAGTGCACTACCAAAATATTGTGAAGGTAGAGTCATCTCTCAAGGAAAAATTGTGTGATTTTCATGTCATTTCCCCAGAGTGAGAAGACCTCACTTGCACATAGTGGTAAAGTAAACTGAGCCGCTCTTTCTGGCTGTAGGTTGGGGCGTGTTTTTCTAACCCCATTTCCCCCTGTCCTATGAAGGAAGGGCCACTACTGGCATTACTGTTTTGATGCTCTGTACCTGCTGCAAGCCGCGCCCCACCTGACAGGCTCTGTGCAGCAGGCAGCCGCTCCTCCTGGCACCTCCCCAAGAGCTAGGAAAACATTATGCTTCAGCAGTTTTACTCTCTCCAAATTCCTCTCTTTGATTGTTATTTTGCAACGAACACTTGGTGTGTCTTTTTATTTATAGAAATGTTAGAAGCCAGTGTGGTTTGCCTGTATGGAAATGCCACATGGAGCGAGGGAGGGGAAAGTGAAACTGAAACCGTGGGTTTAGGAAGACTCCTAGCAGATTGAGAAATTGCAGTGGGTCCCCCAAGCCTGGGAAAGATTAAAAATATAAAACAACAAGAAGCCAAAGCCAATCTAGGTTCCTAAGCTGTGCTTAGAAGTGTGAAAGCATGAAGGGTGCACATCGGCTCCCTGTGACTGATGATCAGGGTGAGCTCCCTTCTGGCCAAATGCACTGACCAATTCTACCCCCTCCTCACTCTGACTCTGAGTCCTTAAAAATGGAGAAGCTGGATCAGAATGGAGCTCACTGATTTCTCCTGGTCCTGGGAGACTCAGTTCCTCCATGCTGAGAGAGGCGTAGGGAACACAGAGGCCTGCCACAGACTTGTGACTCTGTGGGCCAGAGTCTTGACTTTCTTGAGCCTTGCTGTGTGTGTGTGTGTGTGTGTGTGTGTGTGTGTGTGTGTGTGTGTCCCTCTGTCCAGGTGATGCGTATGTGAACAGGGGGCAGAGGCCCATTTCCCAGAGGCTTCCCTTTGTTCTACTTCTTACCAGCCCTGCCCTCTACCCTATGGTTTGAGCAGAGATTTGCAGTCAAGTTTCTGCAGAGACCACCTGCCAAAAGAGAGAGGGCCCCACTTCTCTCAGGCAAAGGAAGGTCCTTGTGGGCAGCCTTTGGACTCAGGCAAAGGAAGGTCCTCGTGGGCAGCCTTCGGACATGGGAGTCAAGTACAAAGAAGGCTTGAACAGATGTGGTTTGGACAGATGTACATAAACCCAGGTCTCATTTCCTTTTGGTGAGGAAGGTGCGTATGCAGCTAACAGATGGCCACAGTCAGAGACTAGGTTTGAAGTCCGCTCTTGTCACCTCTGGAAATGGATTGTCCATGTAGTTCAGTTTAAAAGCTACACATACTCATCTTTCTATATCCTGGAAGAATCAGTTCCAGGAAATACACAGGAAATCTAGGATATTCAGACCCCACATATCAAATAGCATAACTTACACACATTTTCCAATAGACCACATCATCTCTCAATGCTTTAGGATGTCTAGTACAAGGTAAGTGCTATGTAAATAACTGTCACATAGTACTATTTAGGGAATAATGACAAGTACAAACCATGTGTTCAATATGGGTGCAATACTTTTCTGATACTTGCAGGCCAAAGTTGGTTGAATCCTGAGATTTAGAATCTGAGGGCTTGAGGGCCCAATGGAACTGTCATCGATGAAGTCACCAGTTTTAGTCTCTGCTCCTTAGGTGGCACTGAGGTGATGAGTCCAGCTGTGGTCCCGTGTTCTCCACCTGCTCTATTTGATGGATGGGCTAAGTAGATAGAGCCTGAACCCAAAATGGCCCTAAGTAAGGGAGCCAGTACCAGTGGTATAGGGCCTCTGCTCGGGCCATGACAGTGGCTGTTCTGCCTCAGCCTCCTGACTGTCTGGGAACACAAGGCCATGTTACCTTGCCTGACTTTTATTGTTGGTTCTTATCTTTCAAAAAGTTTAAAACAATAAAATAATTGTGTGCTTCATTTTTCTCCCTGGATTTATTGTGTTTCTCTCCTCTCCACTTTGGTGAAAGCTTACTTATCTGGCTTTACTTAATATTTTGATCTTCTTTCTCTAGATTTCCTTTGCCAGATTTAATTCCATTGATGTCCCACGTTTGTTTTCATATTTTGCTTCTCTTCCCCTTGGACATGATAGAGTGTTTCTCACCCTTTCCTTTTCTCCTCAGTACTTTGCTTCTTTGCTCATCTTCTGTGGCTTTTGTCCCCTCTGGTCCAGCCTGTGGCCCTTAAGAGAATGGAGGGCATGATGTGGTAGGGTGGACCTGCCACCCTTTCCTACATCCCCCAGCCAGCCAAGACTTTGTGTCTAGCTGAGTGGAGCTGCAGGTCCTAGAGTCCACCTGCCCACCTGTCCTGGGGGCTGCAGGCCCTGTTGGCCACACACCCCTGTGCTCTGTGCAGTGGGCCTGGAGGGGAGGCAGTCGTGTCTGCATATATCCTTACATGCATGACTATTGTTCACAGATCACCTAGAAATTTCTCTCCCCACATTTCATGCTACTAAGAGATGTATGGTAGGCCAGGTGCACACTGCACATTCTACCCCACCTGACCTGAGAAAAGGCTGCTGGGACTCAGTCTTGCCCTGATCCTGTGGTGGGCAGGGAACCTTCTCTATCCCTCCTTGTGTGTTTCAGAAAGGGAACACTGCTCTGCACATCGCTGCGCTCGCCGGCCAGAATGAGGTGGTCCGGGAGCTGGTCAACTATGGTGCCAACGTCAATGCCCAGTCACAGGTGACCATGCTGTGCTTGCTTCCCTGCTACACAGTGGGAGTGCCACACACACACACAGTGGCAGTCTTGGGTGCCCATGTTATCTACCCTTCATCACTTTTTGTGGTTCTTCTGCAGGTTGGAGTTAGGTCATTGTGGACCCTACATCTGCTCAATAAATCAGCCATTTAGTTATGGCCCAATTAGGGGGACAAATATTATGTGTGCTAGGGAGGAGTTAATAAAGTAAACAAAAGCAGAGGAGAACTTGGGAGCCTAAGGCTGACTGGAAAGGGCATGTCCCCACCTTGTGGCCTTTTGGAATAATTCCACCAGTCCAGCTCAGAGTGATAGCAGGTTCTCACAGGTGGGACTGAATGGAGATGAAGAAGAAACTGTCTAGTAGGGGAGGGCTGTTCTGTGACCCTGGCCACTGTGGACATGAATGGCTTTTTTCTGGCTTTACAGAAAGGCTTCACACCCCTGTACATGGCAGCACAAGAGAATCACCTGGAAGTAGTTAAGTTTTTACTAGAAAATGGAGCCAATCAGAACGTGGCCACAGAAGTGAGTACTGTGGGAGACATCTGGGGATGGGATATCCTAGCCACACACATCACAATGGAGGGTACATGCCACTGAGTGCTGCAAGACCACAGACCTTGGAACTGGTCCTGGGTGCCCTGGGTATTGTGAGGGAATGAGGGACAAAGTCACAGTTCTTGGAAAGCCCAGCAAAGAAGTGATGCTAGAACTAAAGGATGTCATTCCTGCCATAGCCAGCGCTGAAGGCTGGCAGGCTGAGAGCTGGCTATGTCTGGTTCATATGCCACCTGGGGCCTTCTGAGAAGGGGTCTTGTTCAAAACTATGTTACTGCCTTGGGCAACTCTTCTCAGTGGTGATCACAGTCTTGCCTATGAATGGTAGGACAGAGCAAGATGGGGCTGAGGTTCCTCTAGACCTTTCACACTGAATGGCTCAGTGACCATGTGATTTCATTACAGCTTCACCACTTTGTGAGGTCCCAGAACATTCATGGGAATATACAAGGAAATCAATATTAGTAACCCAGTCCAATGCTCTGGGCCTGACTTGGTTTCTACTGTGTACAGGTGTTGGGAGATATTCTGCCATTTCAAGGCTCAGTACAGTACCAGAAGATGGGATGAGAGGGAGCTTAGGACAAAAACCAAGGAGCAGTAAAAAGTCTCATAAACTGGCTAGGGTGGCTCACACCCATAATCCTGGCACTCTGGGAGGCTGAGGTAGGAAGATTTCGAGTTTGAGCTTAGCCTGGACAACTTAGTGAGAGGCTATTATATATATATATATATATATATATATATATATATATATATATATATATATATATATATTTTAGGGAAGGGTCTACAAGGTGTTCAGGATCTCACTACTAGATCAGACTTATAGTGATCCGCCTGTTTATAGCTTTTCAAGAGCTGGGATTACAGGAGTGTGCCACCACGTCCCGCCCCTAGTGAGAAACTTAATGAGATCCTGTTGCAAAAAAAGAAAGAAAGAAACTAAAAGGCTGGAAGTGTAGTTCAGTGCAGAGGTCCTGGCTTCAATCCCCAATACCTTAAAAAAAATAAATAAAAAAGACTTTCATAGCACACATTTAGGCTGGAATTAAAAGTGAGGAAACGTAAGGCTAAACAAAGCTCACTGCAGGGGGTGGCTTGTGGGTTAGCTCAGTTGTTTCAGTGCCTGCTAGGGCAAATCCAGTCAGGTGCAGGGGTCCAGGGCTAGATCCCCAGCTCCCTATGACTTACCAGATGTGCCCTTAAGGCAGCCCAAGCCAGCCAAAAAACAAACAAATGAACAAAATAATCCACTACAGGCCCTGTGAGAAGGTGGAACAAGTAAGTGGGACCCAGAAGGGGCCCTGAGAGGAAGTGCTGTGCAAGCTCAGCCTGCAAGAGGGACTGGGCTTTGCATGCAGAGCAGCGCTGGGGCACTCGTTTCAGTCTGGGGCCATGGGAGCAGGTGCACCAGGTGGAAGTCTATGTCCTGTCTGCAGCCCAGGCACACTGGTCCTTCCCCTCCTCTGCAGGATGGCTTCACCCCACTGGCTGTGGCGCTGCAGCAGGGCCATGAGAACGTGGTGGCCCACCTCATCAACTACGGGACGAAAGGCAAGGTGCGCCTCCCGGCCCTGCACATTGCGGCCCGCAATGATGACACGCGGACGGCTGCTGTGCTGCTGCAGAACGACCCTAACCCAGACGTGCTTTCCAAGGTGAGGACCTAGAGAGCAGCTGGCCACAATTGGGAAGCCTGCAATAGGTAGAGGCACTGTCTCTTGCTGCTCTTTCCTGCAAGTGAGCCAGACCCTTGATAGCCCACTGCGCATGCTCAGGGCACTGCTGAGCACCCAGGAGGGTGTTCACAGGATGGGTCTGGTGGGGCAGGAGTCACCTGGAGGTCGGGAGGTGGCATTCTGGACTTCTGTCTCCTCTTGTCCCACCTCGTCCCTCAGTAGGCAGAAAGTGTTCCTACCATGTTGGGGCTGAAGTGTGGGGAAGGGGCTCTCCAGGTGGCCTGGCCTGTTCTGTACCATCAGATAGAACCTGGAGCCTGTAGGCAGTTCTCCGTGAGGCGGATTTGCACTCTTTGTCACAAAGACCACTTCCCACCCCAGGCTGGGTATGGCAGGAGGCTGCCTGAGCACAGATGTGGTGTGAGGACTCAGAAACAGTACCAGAGGGGTCAGAGGTTGCCTGGCCGTGGGCAGATGAATCATTTGAGGATGTAAGCACCACACCAACTTTATCATAAACTAGATCTCTTTATAAGTTGCCATCCAGGGGAACAGGCTAGGACTTGGTGTAACCTTGTGAGCCACAGATGTGCCTCGCTTTGAAATAACTTGCCACCAGAGCGTCTCTTGGCCCCTCTGCAAATGTTGCCACCTGCCACAGTCAGCTATATGCCTTGAGTCCTCCAGAGACCTGGGCCATCCCAGGTGGCAGTGCCAGTAGCCACAGGTGACAGGTTTTTTCTCTCTGTTGTGCTCAGACGGGGTTCACCCCACTCCACATCGCAGCCCACTATGAGAACCTCAGCGTGGCCCAGCTTCTCCTTAACAGGGGCGCCAGCGTCAACTTCACACCACAGGTATTCTCACTGGCTCCTTTCCAGCCTGCCACTCGGCCATGGATCGGTGCATGCTGCCAAGAAGCCTGTCGGGAGGTGGCCCTAGAGGCTGGGAGGCCTCCTGCAGCCCATTCTGCAGTGGGTGCAGATGGGGTGGGCAGGGCCAGTGCCTAGGGAGGGCACAGTCACACCAGCGTCCTGACCAGCCTGCTCCTTCTCCCAGAATGGCATCACGCCCCTGCACATTGCTTCCCGCAGAGGAAATGTGATCATGGTGCGGCTGCTGCTGGACCGGGGGGCACAGATAGAGACAAGGACCAAGGTGGGTCCCAATGCCCTTTGCTCTAGGTGGTGTGGGGGGGGATACCACCTTCAAAGCTGGGCTGGTCTTCCACACCTCACTGCAAGCCTTCATGGCCCATGACAAGTGCCTTTGGCATTCTGTTTTCCACTCTGTCTTCTGCAGGATGAATTGACACCTCTCCACTGTGCAGCTCGGAACGGGCACGTGCGCATCTCAGAGATCCTGCTTGACCATGGGGCGCCCATTCAGGCCAAAACCAAGGTCTGTGTCCCAGTGCAGAGAAGTTAGGGTCCTGTCTCACGAATCTGTGAGGGGCTCCCATGTCTGGAAAAGAGAGATGCAACCAGAGAGGCTAGGGATATAACTCAGCGGTATAAGTGCCTGCAAAGGCAAATGCCTCTGTGACATTTATAATCAGAATCATCATAGCTTTGAAGCTTTGTATCTAAAGGTATTAAGTACCTTTAAATACCTTTAGGGCCTACTCTGTTATAATAATTAAATTATTCCAATAGCACAGAAGAGCAGTCCTGAGCAATACACAGACTAGTGACCATGTACCAATAAAACTTTATTCACAAGCCCATGTAGTGGGCCAGATTTGGCCCCCTGGCTGTAGTTTGCCTACTTCTCTACATCACTCCCTAGCATTCTCATTCCAGCTCTAGGAAAGACAGGAGCTTTCAGCTTTTAGCTACAAATCTTCAGAGCCTGGGCCAGATAGAAGTGAAACTAGAAAGAAAAATGTCAGGCTGTGCAGCATGGTGGGACATGTCTATAATCCCAGCACTCAGGCTAGGGAGATAGCTCAGCTGTCTAAGTGCCTGCCTGGCAAGTGCAAGGAACCAGGCTTGATCCCCAGTACTACATGCTGGGCCCACTGCAGAACTCTGAGTGCGCCATGCTGGCCACTGAAACCAGGCATGCCTGTAATCCCAGCACTGGGGAGGTTGAGACAAGAGGATCACTACAGGTTCAAGCTGCATAGAGAAACCCTGTGCCAAATAAATAAGTAAATAAGAATTTTTTAAAAATCCCAGCACTCTTGGAGACTGAGACAGGAGGATTGAAGATTGGAGCCCAGCCTGAACAATTTAGCAACTTAGACACTATCTTGACGAAACAGAATAAATAAAAAAAGATAGGGATGTAGGTCAACGTAGAGGCCCTAGTATAGCTCAAAAAGAAGAGATGGAGTAAGAGAAGGAAGTAGGGGGAGAGAAAGAGAGAGCTCCCATGCTACGAAGGCATGGTTGCATATACCTATAATCCAGCACTCCAGGAGGCTGAGGCAAGTTCGAAAGTTCAAGCCCAGCCTGGGCAACTTAGCAAGACCTTGTGTCCAAATAAAAATTTAAGTTAAAAAAAAGGCTATATATGTAGCTCCATGTAGAGACACTGGGTTCATTGCACAGTAAGAAAACACACACACACACACACACACACACACACACACACACATGCTAAAAATATTGTTCTCAGACTCTGTTAGAAGCTGGAGTGAGGCTCATTTCTAGGTTCTAATATGAAGACTTGGATTTCCATGAGGGGCTAATGCTGTCATCCACAGGGCTGCCTGTCCCTCCTGCAGACCTTCTGACTATTACTTGGGGTGAATTTAAAAACCTGTCAAAGCAAGGGAGAAAACAGATCCACTCACAGCCATGGACGAGTATATGCTGCGGCAAACAACAGAGGAGTTTAGACCCAAGTGGTGATTTGCCTCCTTCCTTCCCTCAAGACTGTATTGGTTAAGAACCACTGTACATGATACATGCATTCTCAGGGCAACAGGAAGGCGAGGGGGTGGATTTTGAAAGCATTAGGCAGGAGAGCTGGGGAGATAGTATCTCTGAGGCGTAAGCGTCTGCCTGGCAAGTGCAAGATCCTGAGTTCAATCCCCAGTACTTAAAACAATTAGGCATGAAGAAACTTGTCAGTTGGTAGGAAAGACACATCAGCAAAGGTGACTGTTCCTGGTGACGCTCAGCAAATGTGGGAGTGAGGCCTCCATCAGTGGCACAGAAGTTCTCAGAACCAGGCTGCTCAGGGTACGCTTTGTGGAAGAGGCAGTGCTGGCCAGAGAGGGTATGGAGGATTCGGCTGGGTAAGAAGGAAAATGTTGTGGTCAGAGGCAGGCAGGAAGAGGAGGCACACTGAGGATCCAAGTTGGAGTGGTGCGAAGCAACATTGTCACTTGGTGTCTGACTCAGAGGCCATTGTCCTGAATTTCTGTGTTCCTTCCCTAGAAGGATTTGTGATCTCTTGTTTCTTCTTCATCCAGAATGGCTTGTCCCCAATTCACATGGCGGCTCAGGGAGACCACCTTGACTGTGTCCGACTTCTATTGCAATATAATGCAGAGATAGATGACATCACCCTGGACCACCTGACACCCCTCCACGTGGCAGCCCACTGTGGCCATCACAGGGTGGCCAAGGTCCTATTGGATAAAGGGGCCAAGCCAAACTCCAGAGCCCTGGTAAGTTGTTGGCAATGGGAGAAGGGGATGCAGGTGCAGGACCTGGTTCAGGAGCAGCAAGGTGCCCCCAAAGACACTACAGACCTCAGGGCTAGGTTTGTGCCTGAAGAGCTGACTCAGGCAGCAGTGCACATGTTATATACATGGATGGGGCACCAGAGCTGAGGGACAGTGGCGTCTTAGGTGCTTCCTCTCCCCAGTCACCTCTCCCTAGTCACCCAGGCCAGGGGTCCCAGGTATCTGGGGCCCTTTGGGCCATCTGTTTCCACAGAGCTCATGCAGGATCCCTTATGCTCTTGCCCTTTGCCAGAGGAGAACTGAGGGGCCAGGTGTTCCCAGGGAGGAGAGGAGCCCTGTCATGCATTCACTGTACAATGTCCTTTGAGTGCTGGCCACAGCCCCCCACACTTGGGTCTCTGTGGTTTAACCTCAGGACAATTGACATTTGCAGCTGTCCTGTGTTGTCCCGGTTGCCATCCTCAGCTCCTACCATTGGACACTGGTAGCTTCTCCCAGTTGTGACAACCAGAAGTGCTCCTAGACATTGTCACTGTCTGGAAAGGGTTCAGGCCATCCTTCTCCTCACACACCACTTCCCCTCTTTCTGAAAACCAGGCCTTGGTTTAAGAAAAAGCACTGAAAATACAGACAAAAAAGAAGAAGCAAAAGGCCCTGCCCCTGCTCCTGTGGAGTTCACATTCTGAAATATCACTTTAGAGCAGAAACCCATCTTACCAAAACCATCTGTGGTTTTAGGACAGAAGGAACATGATTTGCTTCTGAAAGTACTCTTCATTGTAAATTTAGCCCTAAGGGAGCTTTACAGAGTGCATCCAGAAATGTGATAGAATTTTCCTAAAAAGCATGCTCAGAAACACGCTCTGTTCATAAAGCAACAGCTACCTGTTTCTTATGCAATCTACTCTAGCAAATATCACAAGGTCAACCCGGAACCTGCATTTATTCATTGGTCTGGAGGATCAGGGGTGGCCATTCAGTCCCCAGGTTTCCCTGGGCTCATGTGTAACCCTGATATCTCTCTCCCTTCATGTGGGGCTACAGAATGGCTTTACCCCGCTACACATTGCCTGCAAGAAGAACCATGTCCGCGTTATGGAGCTGCTGCTCAAGACAGGGGCTTCCATTGAGGCGGTCACCGAGGTAGGATATGTGCTCTGGCTCTATGCCAACCTCCCTTCCTGAGCCCTTGCCCTCTCTGAGAACTAGCTCTCGTTCCTAGCTGCCTGGGGCTGGTGTGTGTGTGTGTGTGTGTGTGTGTGTGTGTGTGTGTGTTTGTGTGGACACATGCATATATATTTGTGTGTGTGCACGCCAGTCAACAGAGTGAATCTGGACTCAGACTGGGGACCTGTGTCAAGCCTTGGAGAGCTTTCCAAGATCCAGAGCAATTTTTTCAGTATAGAAGGGCAGAATATTCCCTCCTATGATTTTGCTCCTTGGGTCTTTGTTCTGAAAGCAAACATATGTCCTTTAACTCTTTTCTCTTGGAGATGCAGCCCTGAGCTCCTAGCATTAGGCGGAAGCATTAGGTTTGCTGTCCTCTCCTCCAGGGGAGGGCCCCACCTAGTCTCTCTGTTCTTATCTCATCTAGTCTGGCCTGACCCCTCTCCATGTGGCTTCCTTCATGGGGCACCTGCCCATTGTGAAGAACCTCCTGCAGCGGGGGGCATCCCCCAATGCCTCCAATGTGGTAAGTCCTTGTGGACAGAAGGGTTCCCAGGGGGCAGCTGTGGTAGGTGCTCCACAAGTCTCCCTTCTGGGGATAGAGGGCAAATTCTAGGGTGGGGAAGGCCTCAAAAGTGAGGAGACATTCCTCTACAGCAGTGGTGGTGAACCTGTGGCCACAGCTGGCTGTTTGTATCTTTGAAGCTTTAAAGGGTCACTATCACTGCTCTATACCAGTGCTCTCCAATAACATTTGTCATGTGTGTGAGAGTCTTTGGTGCTTCATTTTGGACACTAGGAACTTCTGTAGCTGTTCCAGAAATACATTTACATTTTTAAATATTTATTAGCTCTGGGGCTTACTTTTAAGTAGGTCTAGAACATACACACATCTATGTACACATAGGCTAAACAGGTGTTTGCAGAGCAACTCCACCTCTTGGGCGACCTCCCCCCCCCCCCAGCTATTCCAGTCTGACACTTTGGAGCCTGTGTGTACCCTATGACAAGCCCAGCATGCATTAAAGATTCTCTAATTTTGTTATTTTACAGAAAGTAGAGACCCCACTACACATGGCAGCCAGAGCAGGGCACACAGAAGTGGCTAAATATCTGCTCCAAAATAAAGCCAAAGTCAATGCCAAGGCCAAGGTGAGTAGGATGGGAATGGGGGTGGAAGAGGGTTTTATGGGGTAGGAATTCAATCAGGGCCTCTATTCCTACTAGCCAGGGTCTCAGCTGTGGCTCTGTGTCATCTGTCCTTCCCTTTGGGTCTTGGAAAGCTCAGATTCAGCTTTGCAGGGGTTTTGATGAGGCTAGAGGTATTTTCCCTCCAAGCTGTGTTTCTGTATGGTAGTGGAAGTCCAAGGAGTGTGGCTGGGCAAGAGTGGCCACTGGGCTGATGGTCAGTGGCAAGATGAGGAGGACAGCATCCAGAGACAGTCACTCAGGACTCAGTTGACTCCAAGTGAAAGCATCCTTTGTAAGTGTGCTGTCAGGTGGGGACCCGACACACACTGTGAGGACGGCTGATAAGTCAGCTGGCAGGTGGTTGTGAACCAGGATTCCCTCACCACAGGCCAAAGGCCTGGGGTTAGGGCCAGATATGTTTGGGCCACACCTTCATGTGAGCCCAACAAAGCAGAGACTTCATCTGGGGAACCCCTGTGATGTTAGCCATAGACTGGAAGGGGGCAACCTTCCCCGTTAGCAGTTCAGGCTATGCTGTGCCATCTGGCAGAAAGAAAATCAAATTGGAGACAGGAAGACCCCAGAAAGGACTAGGGAGATGCCACAGCGACTGCAGTTAATTGAGTGTCTGTCATCTATCCAGATCCTGATCCTGACTCTGTGAGGTAGATTTTCCCTCCTATTTTACAGATGGGAAGGCTGAACCTTTGGGAAATTAAGTAGAAATAAAAACTTGCTTGAGGAGTTGTAGGATTTAAAAAAGATGGAGAAGCCAACTGGGTAGCTCAGTGGATTAAAATGCCTGATGAGGCAAGCACAGGAACCCCAGTTCAATCCCGAGGCACCACATGCCAAGCCAGCCCCACCCCAAGGGTGGGCTGGGCTGGGCTGGCCAGAGTCTCGTGGAGTGGCCCATGCCTATAATCCCAGCACAGGGGAGGCTGAAAGCAGGAGGATCACCATGAGTCCAAGTGAGACCCTGAAACAACCAAGTACATATAATAATAATAATTTAAAAAATTTAAGATAAAAAGATGGAACACATGGGTTTGGATAACTCAGAGATGTGATTCAGATTTCAGCTTTTTGTCTTCTTGACCATGTAATTTTGAGAAAGTCACTCAGCCTCTTTGACTCAGACAGGAAAATCAGAGGTTCCAACCCAGCCTGAGGAACTAGGCATTTAGTAAAATGATGTCTCAAAATAATAATTTAGAACTGACAAGGGCTGGGGATACCCCTCGGTTCTCCCTAGTGACCCTACCCCAAATCTACACAGAGTTACCACATTACCATGTCGTGTTCTTTGTTGGCATTTCTGGGCTCCAGGACGACCAGACCCCGCTTCACTGTGCAGCTCGAATTGGCCACACAAACATGGTGAAGCTCCTGCTGGAAAACAGTGCCAACCCCAACCTGGCTACCACAGCTGGACACACTCCCCTGCACATTGCAGCCCGGGAGGGCCATGTGGAGACAGCCCTGGCCCTGCTGGAGAAGGAGGCGTCTCAGGCCTGCATGACCAAGGTACAGCCTTCTTTTGCCTGTCCTGACATAAGCCTGCTGTCCACTGGCTTAGGACCAGCCTAGGGACACAGTGAGACCCAGAAGCTGGGCCAGCATGGCATCCAGCCCCTAGAAGTGGTCACTTTTGTAAGCCCAGTGTTCTATGCTCCCTGGAAAGGGGTGGGGAGCCAGGCTGTGCAGCCCACGTGGCCTAGGCCCATTTCTCATCCCAGTTGTCAGCACCTCCTAGACTAATCACAGACAGGAATAGGAGTCAGACCCTGCCCTCAGTGAGCAGACAGTTGGTGACAGTCCCCAAGATATTCCCTCCTAGAGAGAGCCCAGGGGTGGGAGCGCACTGCAGTTTCCTGAGTTTCAGCCTCAGGGGATCCCTACTGAGGTGCCCATGGTCTGCCTGCATTCCCAGGTTGCTAACTGGGGCAGCCCTGCCCCCCAGCTTCCTTCAGATTTGGTGGGCAGACAGCACCAACTTCTGGGGTCTGATGGCCTCTGTTTCTCCTCAGAAAGGATTTACCCCTCTGCACGTGGCGGCCAAGTATGGGAAGGTGCGGGTGGCCGAACTACTGCTAGAACGCGATGCGCACCCGAATGCTGCTGGCAAAGTGAGTGTGGGCCTGATGCTGGGGTTAGAGGAGCCGAGGGCACCGCTGGCGAATTCCCTTCCCACCAGCACTGCCACCTGCTACTGGGAAGCACCGTGGAGGAAAGTGCAGCCTCTGGAGAGAGCCACCTTTCCACCAAAGACCCTATTCTGTCCCAAGGGCATTCCCCGAGGTGTCCTGAGCAGTGAGGGACGGACCTGTTCCTGCAACAGGTGTCCTTAGTGACTCCCAGACAAGCCTGGCTTGGATGGAGTTCCGTTGTTTTTTTTTTTTTTTTTTTTTTTACCATTTTAAAAGTTTAATTAATTAATTTATTATTATTTTTTTTTTACATTGCAAACTGTTTTCATAATGTTTTGGTATCATAGAAGATGCATACATGGTATTATACTTACAGACATTATTATAGCATATGTCTCTTATCAGTAAATCAAGAGAGTGTAGCTGTTTACGTATCTTATTTTTTATACCTGAATTACACCAAAGATTGAATAATTAATACTTTCTACCTTGTTATTTTCCTAGTGGTTGTCCATAATATCCTGTCCAACCGCCATTAGTGCAAATCTTGCCTCCCATAGAATTATGTAGAAGCATGGCGTTATCTATCCCAGCTGTACTGTCCATACACACACATCATGATTCTTCCTTTCTATACCCTTTTCTTTGTCTACATCTATCAAAGATGGGCACTCCATTGTCATTCAACTAATTTAGGTGCCTGAACTCGACAACACAATCCAACACAGTCCAGCATTCCACAACTATAGTGAGTTATCTGAAGAAGTTGTTGACCATAGCCACGGAGCTTTCGTTTTAAACACTATTTTATGTTTTATGGTGCTGGGCTGGAACCCAGGCCTCATGTGTGGTAGGTGAGTGCCCTGCCCATGAGCTATGCCCCAGGCAGCCCAGATTTGGATGGATTTAGTCAGATTTTACTCATATGTAGTAAGTGCTGTGAAAATCAAAATAGACCCTGTGTCCGCAAATGGCTCCCTGGGGCAAGTGCACCTGAGTGAGGGGTTCTTTCTTCCTGTCTTATCCTCCACAGAATGGCCTGACACCCCTGCACGTGGCCGTTCACCACAACAACCTGGATATTGTGAAGCTGTTGCTGCCCCGAGGTGGCTCCCCGCACAGCCCTGCCTGGGTAAGGTCACAGAGTCAGACTTTCCTAAAAGTTATACTCAGCATTGACACTGCTGTTTAGGGGCCAGGACAGGCATGGGATGCAGGTAACTCTTCCCACGGTAGGCTCCCTTGTGGATGTGGAGTTTACCTGATGCATGGAGTAGATCCCCGTGGCTATGTGCAGCTGAGTCTAGTAAGCTGTCTGTCACAGGGGCCTGAGTATCTCCTGAGCCTTGGCCCAGAAGTCTTAGCTGGGGGCAGCAGAAGTCCCACCTTGACCCTGCCCTTGCTGTGGCTGAACTGGGGCCGTGGGCCCCTGGATGAGCACAGGGTGCAGGAAGCTTATGGGAACCATGAATCGGTGAACCTCTTCTGATCTAACACAAAGACTGGGGCTTTCTGTCACTGAGAGGCACCTACCTGTACTCTTCCGATGTCCAGCATGCTGGCCAGGTTGGGTTTGGGAGCAAGATGAGGATAGAGCCAGAATATGAAAGGAGCATTTTGGGGAACAGGCTGCCCCTCTGCCCATGGACAACAGTGAGGGCTGTGTGGGGCTCGTGTCTGAAGCGTGGATGCTATGGGGCTTGTGGCCTGAGCAGAGGGACAGGGTTGGGCATCCTAGAGACACATGCAGTCCGGAAGGCTGTGCTGGTGGAAGCAGTGGCTGTAAAGGGGAAAGCGAAGGGTGGTGCCCCCTCTGGGCTTCCTTGGGTGGGGGGTGGGGTAGAATCTGTGCCTTGTTTGTATGTGGGTTCCCTCCTCAGCACGATGCCCCCTCAGCCTCACAGCCTTGTCTCGCTGGGCTCCTGGGGCTCCCATCCCTGCCACTGTCCTAGCAGCTGCATGTCACCATTAGAGAGAGCCATGTGGCCAGGCTAAGATGTTGCCTTACTCCTGCTTCTAAAAATAAAAAGCCAGACTCCCCTCCTCCTCCTCCTCTTCCTCCTCCTCACTCTCCTACTTATACAAAAGTAACCAGAGCCAGGTCCATGATATTTAAAGAGAGCTGAATGCAAGCACAAACCCTGCACAGATGGGTTTTGTTTCCATGGCAAAAATAATTCCTAAAGTAGTCTGGCAATTTTGTAGAATTTCACATGCAAATCCCTGCACACCCAAACCAAACCCTCCCCTTCCTAGTCTGATGCTAGCGCTATGCTGATCAGGCAGAGCCTCCTGAGACTGCATTCCTTCCGATGAGCTCATTTCCTGGGAAAGAGGAGCTTTGGGCAGGCACTCCGCCCTCCCTGACCTCTCCCTGAAGTCCGGCCACTTTGCCCTTGTCCCTCACCAAGGTCATCATTCCCTTTAGTGCTGTTCTAGAGACAGCACCAGGTCAGAGGTCCCGTCCTGAATCTGGCTATCACTCTTGTCCCTTGGTTTAGACTTGAGGTGACCTGGCAGCCATAGCCGTCTGCTGGCAGGTTTGCTCCCGGCACTATGGGTGCTGTTCTGCCAGCCCTGACACCCACAGCTGCCCAAGCACTGGGAACTCCTGAGCTGATCCACGACCACCCTGCAGGCTGCTCTTCCCAGAGAATGAGGATCTGCACTCCTTTCCTTTGCTCTCTTTTGATACAGTATAAAAATCATTTTGCTTAGTTTTATTATAATCAAGATGACAGTATTATCATTGGAACATGACCCCCAAAGAATGTCATGTATTTTATCATAGTCCAGGAGGAGGGATTCTGCACAGAGAATTTTTGCATTAAATTTAATTTTGAGAGTAGGGTGCAACTTTTTAATTTCCCTATAAAGGCCACTTTACAGAGCTTACTATCCTTTTCTGTGGTGCCCAGTGCTGTGTAACTAGCATTTTACCATATTGATGAACACCCCTGTCTTCCCTTTTCTTTGCCAGGGATCCTGGCAGAGCCTGAAATGTTGGCTGCCACAATGAGAGAGGGACTCAGGTAGAGTTGGAGAACTTGACCTGTGGGACAGTGGAGGGCTGCAGGCCAGGTCAGAATAGGGGACCTGCCTCCTCCCACCATGTCCTGTGGGACTGGGCCCTACATCTGAGTTTCTGGGCCTTGCTGCTCAAAGTATAGGTCTGAGTGCAGTCTGAGTCCTCTCATTCCTTGTGAATGAGGACTTATGTCTGAAGATCCCCAGTGATTTCACATGCACACACTGTGGCTCAGGAAGCCGGCTCTGGGCTCGGCTCTGCTTGGCTGTCTTTTACCACCGGGCCTGAGTAGCTAGGGCACTTCACACTGCAGAGAACTGGGTCCTGATCCAAGGCATGGGACAAAATAAACAGGCTTGCCTTACTTTCAATGATTGTGGGGAAGCTCAAAACATGCTGGAAGAACCTTGTGCTTTATGATGGTGACCAGAGGAGGCCCTCTGTAGACCCAGCTGTCTGCGTGGGGCAAGGAGCTTCTTCCAGGCAGAAACCCAGGCTCTGCTTCCTTGAGAGTGCAAGCTTTGCTAAAAGAACCCTGAGCTGCATGGACAGTGCACAGTAAGAGAGCTGCAGTTGACTCCAGGGGCCGTGTTCCTGTCTGCCTTGGTGGAGACTGACACTGTCTTCTGACTCTTGGGCTGCAAAGGCATGATGGTTGCTCAGAGCTTCAGTATCTTACTTTGAAGAAGTGCCTTCTTACCTGTTATCATGTTTGATCCACCCAACAGTTTTAAGAAATGAAGTAGCTGGTGTTACCCACTTAATAGCTTAAAAGAAATACGAAAGGGAGTTCTGGATGGTAGACTGCCTTGTCCTGGGCTACACATCTCCTTAGGAGTGGAACTAGGCCAGGCTCCTGGTCCTCCCGAGACACCCTTGCCTGGTGCATGGCCCTTCACACCACCAAGCCTGGAGCCATCAGCACAGGGAAAGATAAAAGGCTGTGTCCTCTTTTCCTTTCCGAAATGTTGGGGGATTCGGGGTTCCTACGGCAGGAAAGGAGGTTAGGACCTCTGACTTCCTTGCCCACCTCCACCTGGGGCCATTCTGCAGGCTGCCTCTTCAACCCTGGCTTTCTCAGCACAGCACCAGAAAACAGGTGGCCAAGGAAGCAGCTGCCTGCTGGCTGTGAGAGCCTGGAGGCCGCCTCTTCCCAGATCACTGGGCTGCCTGTTGACTCAGTGACTCTCCTGGTGACACTGGGGCTGCTTGGAGCCCTCCTGCAGGCTATCATGTTGCTCCTGTCCCCAGGCTCAGGTTTTCTTCCATTTCAGAATGGCTATACGCCCTTGCACATCGCTGCCAAGCAGAACCAGACGGATGTGGCCCGCAGCCTGCTGCAGTACGGGGGCTCCGCGAATGCAGAGTCTGTGCAGGGCGTGACTCCCCTCCACCTGGCTGCGCAGGAGGGCCACACGGAGATGGTGGCACTGCTCCTCTCGAAACAAGCCAATGGCAACTTGGGGAACAAGGTAGGCACAACACCTCCTCATTACAATGCTCCACCCCGCCCCTACCCGCCCTGTCTCAGTAGCGCTCCGTGTGTTCTCTGCCTGAGTTCGATGATATACGCATGGGTGTCTGTGTGTATGTTCCTTACATTAGCTCCATCTAAGTCTTAGAAAAGTTGTGTAGACAACAGCACCCAGGCTGCTTGCTCCCAAAGTGGCAGAGCCCAAAGGCTTTGCTGGTTCTCCTGTACCATCCTGTCTTTCTAAACAGAGCCATGCAGGGAGCCACAGAAAGGTCAGGAGGAAAATCCAGAGTTCACTTCCCCAAATAAGGCCCAGTAACTACTTGTTCTAAATAGTTTGGTATGAAATACCCATTTTCTATAGGGGAAGTTTTTTTTTTTTTTTTTTTAAAGCAGACCTATTCATTAGGAGTTGAGAACATAGAACTCACAGGACTATGAACATGAAGTCTTCTGAAATGTTACATGATCCTTGCATCATAGGAACGTTTCCTGGGTGAGATATTCCTGGTTTTCCTCAGTTTGTTAAAAGAATTCATAACCCAAAACCAACTAAGAATTACTTTTTTAAAAGTGACTGTCATATTGAAGTAAATTTCATGAATAATTCACCCCTTAAGCTGTAAAGTTCAATGGTTTTTAGAGTATCTACAAGACTGGCCAGTCATCACCACTGTGTAGACCCTGTAGGCCAGTACAGCCTTATGTCCATCAGCACTTCCCCAGGCCCACAGAGGCCTTCCTGAGAGCTTAGCCGCTCTGTCCCTTTGCCTGCTCTGGGTGTTTTATACACATGGAATCATACAATGGAAGAAGTGTTTGATATGATAGGTTAATGTAGCAGTTTCTGAAAGATGAGCATTTCAAGGGTAACCTCAGACTTCCTGAAGGCTTTCAGTCCCCTGGTCCTTCCTGTGCACACTGGGATGGACACCTCCCAGGTGAGCGCTGTCTTGTGGAGCGCTGTGCTGCGTAGCAGTCTGGGTATCTTCCGTGTCCACTTCCTCAGGCTGTGTGGGGAGATGGGAACGATGGTGGATCTCTGCCAGAAACGCACTCGCACCCACCCCTACATCAGATTCTTGGGGTGATCTTGAGAGTTGAGCAAGGCCCTTGCCTTAAAGGTTGGTGGTTGCTGAATGATGCCCTCGGTGGCCTGGGGGTTTGCGGGGGGCAGAGGAGGAAAGTAGGATCCCTGCGGTGGAATCACTGCCTATGCATGTGCCACATGGTGAGCCAGATCTCTGACTCCATCCTCATGAGAGGGCTGAGCTGGGAAGTATGCAGTGTGCGCTCTTTACTCCCTGGGTGCCATGTTCTTGCTGTAACACTGTACCCGCGGTGGTGACGATATGCTGTCTTTACATGGCACGTCATAGGCTTCAAAATGATCTTGCGTGAGCTGTGCTTTCTTAAATGCTCCTCACTTTGTCCTTGAGATTAAGTCAAGTGACAGCCCCTACATCCTCAGTCAGAAACCCAAGTCTCTGAAGTCTAGCATGGAAATGTTACCATTGGAAGGTGCCACAGCATTCATCTGTGACCTCTGGCCAGTCCTGCTCATTCCTTGTCTATGCAAATAGTTTTGTTGGAGCACAGCAATGGCCACTCATGTCCATGTTGGCCAGAGCTGCTTAATACCACAAATCGCAATGGTGGGCCCTTGCTACAAAGCCACAGGTCTAAGGTCTTTACAATCTAGCTCCAAACACAAAGCATTGCCCACACCTTGTCTAGTCTAGCTACCTCACTTTTTAGATAAAGGTATTGAGGTCAACACCAGGAAGAGTTTTACTGAATAGTTGGTTACATGCAGGTCGGTGGCACGGAGCCAGGTCAGGTTCCCAAACCTCAGTGTTCTGTCGTCGTTGCTGAGGCCTGAATCCTTTCCTGGCTCAAAGCTGATGCAGACTTTTTTGTTTCCAGAGTGGACTCACTCCCCTCCATCTGGTGGCACAAGAAGGGCATGTGCCAGTGGCAGATGTACTGATCAAACATGGTGTTACAGTGGACGCCACCACCCGGGTAAGCCCAGCAGCCTCCTCTACCAGGGGGCCTACCCCTGCTGCTTGCGTTGACACCAGCCAGGCCCCCTCCCTCACCATTCAAAGCTGCCTTTGCACAGGGCGGAGCCCTAAGACCAGGTAGAACTTTCCTTCTCCTTCCTGGGGTTGGTGGCAGAGCTTGAAGACACCAGTCACTTTACATTTGAGAAATTTTAAGTGTTTTATGCTTGTGAGCCTCTGGAGCAAGAACTTAAGAGGAGTGCTTAATCCTGAGACCTGTGCCCAGTGCACAGGAAGGGGGTCCACATGTCAGGCTTCCTTAGACTGGCTCAGAGCATGACTTTCTGCATGTGAGGGGATCCCTGTCTTTCTCTGCAACTCTTCTCCCTGCAGGGGGCTTGTAAGGCAGCACGAGGTGACCACACATGCACATACACAGGCTGCAAGCTGTGCTGGGGGCATTTGCAGGTGACTGTGAGGCAGGGAGGAGCTGAGGGACTTGCTGGCTCTGTGAGGGGAGCCAGAAGCCCAGTCTTCTCAGCGGGGGAAGAAGGAAGAAATTTGTGAATGGATGCATTTTGCTCCTTTTGTCACAAGGTATCTGGTAACATGAGCCAGCCCCATGCCTTATCCTCCAGATCTGCCCACTGGAGCAAGGGCAGCAGGCAATGATGCCATGCTGAGGGCACTGAGAAAAGTCTAGAATCTATATTTTAATCCTAGACTGCTGGAAGCTTCAGTTGTAATCTGTTTAAAACTGGAGAATATTCCAGACACTTAGGGTTTCTCTTGTAGATCCAGGCTAGTCCTGGGACCCTGCTCTGAGAAGTTCTATTCTGTGGGTTACAGCTACCTGGAGGACCCCAAAGCCATTCCAGTCTATAGGATCTAATTTGTCACTGGCTCCCCTGGTACATGGGACCAAAGACTTAGGAAGGCCTGGGCTTGTTGGCCAGTTGGGGCAGCCCTCAAAACTCAACAGGAGTTGGGATGTAGCTCAGTGTTGGAGCGCCCACCCAGCCTGCATAAGACCTTGGGCTCTACCTTCAGCACTGAAAAACAAAAGCAAACCAAAAGTTTCAGCAGGATAATTGGCTCCTTGACAGCCTGAACCCACATGAATAAATAACCACAGCACACTCATTTCAAGCAGTGACAAATTCCCACAAGCTCCTTAGGATTTCACCTGCGTGGCAGACCCAGTGCATATGGGCAGGTTCTGCTGTGATTCCACGTGGCCTCCTTGAAGGGACCCCTGGCATTCTGGCTCTGTTCTTGCCAGCGTCTTGCACATTTGGTGCCAACTACTTCTAGATGTTGCCACCATCCCCATTCCCTGATCCCCTCAGTCTCAGGTGTGCCCTCCCAAAGGCCCTTCACTTCTCCCCATGCAGACACATGCTATGTTCAGGGGGTGCCATGCCATCTCAGTTCTTGCTATCTGACACAGAGCATTTTCTTCCCAGGCCAGTTGATTCAGACTGGTGACAGCAGCACAGCTTACAGAAGCTGCTGCCTCCTCTCCTTTATCCAGTGCCATAGGGTGGTAGGCTTCCCAAGGAGCAGTTTATCATAGACTTCAGTCTGCCCTGCATCCTTTCCATTTCAGATGGGTTACACACCACTGCATGTGGCCAGCCACTATGGAAACATCAAGCTTGTGAAATTTCTGCTGCAGCACCAGGCAGATGTCAATGCCAAGACCAAGGTACAGATGCCTTAGCCTCGAGTCCTACTGACACTGCTTGAGCACCCAGAGGATGGTTGGGGCTAAAGAGAAATGAGAACACTCACTTCTTTACTCATGTGTAGGGCAGAGGGGGACTGTGGAGGTGGGCAGGCCCTGCTCGGGCAGCTGGCTGGGTTGCTATTATCTGCCTTACTTTACAGCTCGGGTATAGCCCCCTACACCAGGCTGCCCAGCAGGGACACACGGACATTGTCACACTGCTGCTGAGAAGTGGTGCTTCCCCAAACGAGGTCAGCTCGGTGAGTGGTGGCTGTTGCCGAGCCACAGAAGCCCCTGGTGTCACCCCTGGCGCTCCTGAGGATGGGTCTGTGATCAGTTTCTCTCCCTGGTGACTGAAGATTGTCCTTTTCAGTAGCAGTTATGTTTCCCTTTCTTGTTTTAAATATTCTTGGCATTCTATCTCAAGTGTATGAAACGGCTATCCAAGAGGCACGGGTGGACACCACTGCATGTCTTAGGGTCCCTTGGGACGCTCATTAGTGACCTGTAGTCACCAGTGAGGATGCAGCTCCTCTTCTGGCCACATGGGCTGTGATTAGACCTCTCTGCCGCCACTGCAGCTGTGAAGTATGTGATGGTATGGTGTCAGGGTAACTGCACAAGACACCTCGAGAGACAGAGACCTCGCTGTCGATTCATTCTCTCAGTCGTCCTCCTAAAACCAACGCTGAAAACATGCCCTGCTTTTGCTGGCTGTCTCTGACTACCAATGCCCATCACAGTTTCTTGAAGTACAGGGGTCATTTCAGTCATGCATTTCTCAGGAACAGTGTCGCCCTCCATTCTCCTCATCCTGCAGCCACATGGGGTGTCTTCCCATTTGTCCCTCCAGGGTTCCCTCTTGGGCAGTGGCTGTGCCATCCAGGGCTGTACCCTGCTCACCTTTCAAGGCTGAGCACCCAGCACCATAGCTGGAGAGACCTCCTCCTCCTCCTCCCTCGTGGCTTCTGGGCACTGAGGTGCTCCTGCTCTTCCAGGAGTCTGCTCTAGCTACAGAACATTTTTGTCCCTTGGCCCCTTCCACACCACACTCCCCTCTGCCCTGCTCCTATGTCTGACTGTGCTCTCTTGCTCTCTCTGTCCTAGAATGGAACCACACCTCTGGCAATTGCTAAGCGTTTGGGCTACATTTCTGTAACAGATGTGCTCAAAGTCGTAACGGATGAAACCAGTGTAGTGGTACGTCTGCCTTCCCCAGCAACCGAATCCCAGCCTCCCCCCGGCCCACCGTCCCCAGGCCTTTGGGTTATTTTGGGAGCCCAGAGCCTCTGCCCAGCAGGAAGTACCCATCCAAAGGGCAGGAGAGAAACCTGCCTCTGGCAGACTGTGCTGCCACCTAGTGGCCAAAGTGAGCAGCAGCCCGGGGGAATCCCATTATCTTGCCGGGTTGCCTGGTTTTCTTTCTTTGGGACACACTTCTTTGCCTACTTCCTCTCTGTCACCTCATGGTCGCCACATGCTTGCTTGATAGGAAAAGGATACACTGCTCTGTTTGGGTTGAGTCCCGCTTTTCTCCTTTCAGTTAGTCAGTGACAAGCACCGGATGAGTTACCCCGAGACAGTAGATGAGATCCTGGATGTCTCTGAGGATGAAGGTAAAGTATAGGGTGCAGAACTCATGGGGACTGAGGGGCCCTGAGCATCCCAAGTTGTGTCCTGCCCCCTGCATGGTCATAGGCAAGGTCCCTCGCGGCAGGCACATTCAGGTTCAGTAGGGAGGTGTCTTTTTATAGATGTTGCTCATTATAAAAAAAAAAAAACAAAAAAAACCTCCTTTTTGTATAACTGTAGGTGCAAGAAAATTGACATCTGAGGGATGAAAGTTTAAAATTTCTCATAAGTGTGTGTGTGTGTGTGTGTGTGTGTGTGTGTGTGTGTGTGTGTTATATGGATATTATGTGGGAGTGGGATTTGACTCAGATCAGAGCTGTGATAACATACTGCCTAGTGCTTTCCCAGTGCTCTGACTGTGTTGAAGTGGTTATTTAAAATCAGTAAAAAAGCATCTGAAAAAGCTGTTCCCCTGACTTCCAGTGGGCCAGTAGATTGGGAGATTCTTCCACATTATGAAACCACAGCAGTGTCAACCCAAGGAACTATAGAGTGCTTTAAATGCCCTTCCTTCCCCCAATAAGTCCTCACACCCTTGAGCTTAAGAGACCCCAGGGATGCAGAACAGTGGTTTGGGCTGCATCCCATCTATAATCCAGAGATCCTGAGATTCTGTCCAGTGGACGCGTAGCGCTGTCTGAGCGCCCTTGTAATGTACCTCGCACTGTACCTGACTTCGATGCTGTCCTTCTTTCATCTTGGCTCTCCTTTGCTTCCTAGGAACTGCTCACATAACTATAATGGGTATGATATGCTCTCTGTTCCCCATGGTCTTTCTCACCAGAGTGCATCCCACCCTGAGCACCCCAGGTTCTCACTAACCCATTGCTGCTTTCCATCCTCCAGTGGCTCACAGCAGAGCCAGGAGCTTGACTAAATCAGGACATCCTCACCTACAAGCCCTGTGCCGGCACCCGCGTGTGCCAATCCATGTTGTGTCTGTGTCCATGCCACTGTGTCTGTGGTCATCACTGCATGAGCTGTTGTGGCCCCATCTGTCAGCCCCAGATCCCACAGCTGGGCACTCCCTGGGCAGTGCCCATCTATGAAAGGCGAGGGCAAGTGCCAGGCTCCAGCCCAGGTTCATGGGGAGAGGAACCAAAGGCACACCTGGGCTGTAGGCAGCCGACCCACCTGAAGCTTGAACAACAAATGATAATGTGAGAATACAGATGTAATCATGGAGATAAAGAGGTTTCAGCAGCCACGGTTACAAAACTCTCTCAGACTCTCTGAAAGAGTGGGTACAGTTCCAGTGCAGTTAATTCTTCTGTGGTGGTGGTGGTGAAGAGAGCAGTAACAGCTCTTTCCAGTGTCACTGTATACCCCCAAAGGGCTGTTCTGCAGTGGAAACTTGTCCTTCCTCCTAGGCCAGGTATAGACAGGGAGGTTGGGAGCTGGCTGGCCTTGTCTGAGCTCCAGGACTGGGAGACCAGGCTGGGGCAAAGCGTGTGTGGCTCAAGGGCCCCTGGAGCATCAGAGGCCACTGTCTGCTCCTTGGGAAAGCTCCAGGCTTGCTCACTTAGGTTCCTGTTATTCCAGGGGAAGAACTCATAGGCTCTAAGGCTGAGCGGCAGGATTCCAGAGATGTGGATGAAGAGAGAGAACTGCTGGACTTTATGCCAAAGCTAGACCAGGTGTAAGTAAGCAGGTCTCACTGCAGGGTCATACGAGGGGTGGCCAAGGTGCAGTACTGGGACTCAGAGTGGGGTGCTGCCTGGGGAGAAGTCATGCCAAGGCAGGCCCTGGTGTGCTGCGGCAGAGGTGGGTGGGGTGTGCCCAAGTCATGAGGATGGACTGGCTTGGGCCTTCCCTCCCAAGGTCACACACAGGGACCTGGTCACAGTCCACTGGCGAGGGGGGTCTCTTCTCTCTTGGCACCCCCAACCCCAGCACTGTCCTGCTAGCCCACAGCCTCACATCTAAAACCCCTCTTCTCACCAATTCTGCAGGGAAGATTTACATTAGAAAACTGACAGGGCTGGAGAGATGGCTCAGTGGAATAAGTGCTTCCCTAGCAAGGGCAAGGGCCTGAGTTCAATCCCCAGTTCCTCAAAAAAAAAAAAAAAAAAAAAAAAGAAAGAAAGGAAAATTGCCAGGCTGGGCTGGGGAGATAGTTCAGTGGTCTAAGTGCCTGTCTGGCAAGCACAAGGAGCTGGGTTTGATCCTTGGTACCATATGCCATACTGGCCCTAGAACCCCAGGCGCAGCGTGCTGGCCACCAAACCTGTATGTGGTATTTACTGAGCACAGTGAAAGGGATATTCTCACAAATGAGAATATCAATAAGTAATAAGAAACATAAAAACTAATTAGACAGAAATTTTGGAGCTGAAGAGGTTCAGTAGCAAATAATGAAGCTGAAGACTCAGCGTGGTCAAGGACAAGATATTTGAAATTACCAAATCAGAGAAGCAAAAAGAACAAAAAAAAAAAAACAGAATGAAGAAGGAACAAAGACAACAAACATATGAGACCTCATTAAAAGACAAAGAGCAAAGGGAAGAGGCGGATCATTTATATGAAGAAATAATAGATGAAAGTTCCCAGATTGGGGCAAAATATAGACAACCAGATTCCAGAACCCAAATGAATTCTGACAAAAATAATACCCAGCAAAGTCCACATGACGCAGGACAGTCAAGTCAGAGGTGAAGAAAAACATCGATACTTGCAAGAGAAAGGCAACTCGTGCTATATAAGGCACTTATACCTGAGGCAAATGTCTTAGCAGGAGCCTTGCAGATAAGAAAGGAGTTGAGGAGCTGGGGAGATAGCTCAGTGGTCTAAGTGCCTGCCTGGCAAGCGTGAGGACCTGGATTTGAGCCCTGTTACTGCACGCCGTGCTGACCCCGGAACCATGCCGGCATCTAGAATCAGGCATGGCAGTGCATGCCTGTACTCCCAATGCTGGGAGCCTGAGACAGAAGGATCGCTGGGTCCAAGCTGCACAGTGAGATTCTGTACCAAATTAATTAATTAATTTTATAAAAGAAAATTGCCAGGCTGTGTCTACTCTGAGCATGTCCCTCCAGTCAGGGGGCAAAGCCCAGAGAGCCCATCATCCTCCAGAGCCTGCTTCCCATTCCTTGCCAATTGCAGCGAGTTCTATGGCTGTAGAGACATTTACACAGGGATGGTTTGCAGAAGACCACACAACTGACCCCTCCATAGCACTTAACCCTCAGTGTTTCCCGGAGACACAGAAGTATCTACTGGCTTATGTGGAACAGGGCAGCTTCATATTTGCTGAACTCAGACCCTGGCCATGAAGATAGGATGGATTCATTTGGTGGGATCAAAATGCACCCTGGAGGCTGAGGCAGTATAAGTTCAAGCCCAGCCCCAGGAGCTTAGCAACTTGGTGTGACCTTGTCTCAAAGTTAAATAAAAAAGGCAGAGAAGGTAGCTCAGGATGAAGGCACAGTACCACAAACAAAACAAAACACATACCAATGCAGGGGAGGCTGAGACCAGAGGAAGGCAAGTTCCAGTCTTTTTTGACAAATTAATGACTTAGCAAAACCCTGTCCTCAAAAAAAGGGGAGGGAGTAATGTAGCTCAATGCAAAGGCCCTGGGTTCCATCACTAATACTGAAAAAAAAAAAAAAAAAAAAAAAAAAAAAAAAAAAAAAAAAAAAAAAAAAAAAAAAAAAAAAAAAAAAAAAAAAAAAAAGCCCAGTGGCCAAAGCGAGGGCTCTATCAACCTGGCTGTGCAGCTCTAGGCAGGGAAAAGTGTGTCCTACATGAAGTGGGGTCTGAGGCTGTGAACACAGCAGGCACAGAGAAGCCTCACACTTAGCTCTCTTGGGAGAGATGTGCTTCCTGGCAGCGCTGGCCCTCAACTTTCCCATGCCTCTGGTACACAGGGTGGAATCTCCTGCCATCCCGAGGATCCCATGTGTGACCCCCGAGACAGTGCTGATCAGGTCAGAGGAGCCGGAGCAGGTGAGAAGCCCCAGGCCCCCTGAAGTCCCATCTGCAGGACACCCCTTCCTAGTGGGGTGCATGGGGAACTATCTTGGAAAAGCTTGTGCCCTTCATAGGCACCTTTGGTGTATGCTTCCAAGCTCTGTGCTCTGTGAGGGGAACCTGGACCTCAGACCCCATGATTCTCTGGAGCAAGGCTGTTGCAGTACTATCACCACAGCCCAGGTGACCATGCCAGCAGCTCTGGCTCCAAAGCCCACACTCACACCCCAAATCTGCTCCCAGATTCTGTCCTTGTGGGCAGAGGTTCACCGTGCCAGACAGAAATCCTCCTGGTGGCTCACAGGGTAATGCTCTGGGCGAGTCACAGGTCTCCAGGCTCCTTCTCCTTTATGTTCACTAGAGGGGACAGCTTCTGTCTCACCTTCCCTCTGGGAATAGGACAGAACCCTTTCTGTTGTGAAAGCAGAATCCCCTGCTTTCTGTCCTCAGAGCCACCCCCATTTGTACAGAGAAGCAGGTAAGGAGAGTTTACAATGATCAAATTTCTCTTTGTTTTGTTGTATGCCTTTGACATTTTTTTTCCCTAAGCAAGGAGATTCCCTAGGGACAGAGCATTGCACTGTGGTGCTGGAGGTAGGTTGGCATCTCCATCCTATGCATGGTGGCCAAGCTCAGCCTGGCTCTTTTCCAGCTAAGACTCAGTTTTGAGGCATCCATATCCAGAAGCAGCAGCCTGAGCCCAGCCCCAGGTGTGGAGCAAGGACTGAGCTAGCCATTCACTGTCCCCCAGCTGTCCTGAACTGTGATGGACCACAGCAATGGATGCCAGTGTCACTGCTAGCCCTGGCACAGCTGTGGCATGTCTCTGGGTGCTGCCAGAGATAGCAGTGGAGCCCTCGGGTGGGTCTAGGCTCTGTTGCTCCTTGCCAGCCCATTCTTTTTGGCTGGGTTTTTTTGTTGTTGTTGTTGTTTGTTTGTTTGTTTGTTTTGGCTTGGTGCTGGAGATTGAACCCAGACTTGTGTTGCACTCCAAGATACTCCAGCATACTCAACCCTTTACTTATGTTCTTCATTCAAATCAGCAGTCACTTCCTGGGTTCCTGTTAGACACCTTCATAGGGCTTCGTGTAGGACTGAGCTTCTGGGTAGCTGAGAGGAAAGACTTAGGCCTGCTGGGAGGGTGCAGATGGCAGGAAGGGTAGAGAGGGAAATGCTTAATCGTGTGGTGAGAGAAAGCCTTGCCAGGGCCCACAGGGAGAAGGAGCCTGTGCTCAGCATAACTCCCTGAGAAAGTAAGCGAGAGAGGGGCTGGGATTGAATGAGGGAGGGAGGGGACCAGATGCTTTGCATGGGAAGGAGAGTAGGACCAGTGCCCCTGCACTTATGCTGTCATTATGCCTTCTCCAGAGGAGGAGACAGAGACCACAAGGGCCTGTGAGCTCACATATGGACCCCGGTGTCCTATAGGGTGCTAGGAGGGGACCTGCAGGTACCAGGTGAGCTCCAGAGGGGAACCTAGTGGGCCTCAAACAGGTGGACAGGTGGGCAGCAGGAAGGGCACTGGAGCCAGCTGAAGACAAGGGCTCCCTCCATCTGCACCTGAGCTCTGCCCTGACCTGTGGCCATGAAGAAGCTGCAAAAGTCGAAGGGCCATGATGCCTTTTAGCCCAAGCGTGCCTTGTCCCCAAGGGTTCTGCAGCTAGCAAGGTGTTCAGGTGACCAGGGGTGACAAGGTGGGAACCTACAGGTCTCTCTTCTCAGGCCTCTAAAGAGTACGATGAGGACTCACTTATTCCCAGCAGCCCAGCCACAGAGACCTCGGACAACATCAGCCCAGTGGCTAGCCCTGTACATACTGGGTGAGTGGCTGGGGCCTCAGGGCCACCCCCTGCCCTTGAAAGAGGTGTGGGTGCCCAACGTGGGTTTGCCTTGCTTCCAGCTTTCTGGTCAGCTTCATGGTCGATGCCCGGGGAGGCTCCATGAGAGGAAGTCGGCACAATGGCCTGCGGGTGGTGATCCCGCCCAGGACCTGTGCCGCACCTACACGCATCACCTGCCGCCTGGTGAAGCCCCAGAAGCTGAGCACGCCACCCCCCTTGGCTGAGGAGGAGGGCCTGGCCAGCAGGATCATTGTGCTAGGGCCCACAGGGGCCCAGTTCCTGAGGTAAGGCAGCACCCCTGGGAGGTAGATGTGTGTGTGGCCCCAGTCCCAACCTCTGCCTGTCCTATGCACATTGGCCATGGTCTAGGGAACAGCCCCAGCTCAGCTTATTTCTTGCTGTCCTGAGAGGGGAACAGACCTGAGACCCATCACCCTGCCTTTTTTAAAATACTTCAAGAAGCCCAGCCTCACAGAGCTTGCTACTCCCAAGTCTTACTGGGTAGTCCCTGTGTCTTGGAGGCTGAGGCAGGAAAACTTCAAGTCAAGCAAAGGAAATTTAACATTTAGAGACTAGTCTCAAAACACAAAATAAAAAGGGTAGGGATGTAGCTTAGTGAAAAAGCCCTATATTCAATCCACAGTATTACCTCCCCCCCCCCCATAAAGTTGGTTTTACTTTGCTGGCAGGGTAGCTTGGATAATTGTACTGCTGATTCTCCTAGTCTATAGAGAAACGCAGTTAATGCTTGATTTTTTTTTTCTTCTCATTTTTAATTTCTTATAACTTTTTAAAAACCAATTTTGCATGTATGCTTACATTTAATAATCTAAACAACTAATTGGAGGACAACATTATGCAATATAACAACCATTGTTGAATTACTATTATTTTCTTTAGTGAAATTCTGTATTGTTTCTAATGTGTTTTTTAAACTGCACTTTATTCTCTTAAAAAATAAAGATAAATTTTAAAAAAGAAGGGAAGGAAGAGATTGGGGCTGCTTTGGTGGGGTCTGGGGTTTAATCGTGTGAATGCTTAAGGGGTCATTCTGGAAGGTGGCACACAAGTGGATGTCCCTCGCCGTGGAAGCTAGTGGGGTCTCTTGGAGCTTTGGGCACCGCCTCACCTCCACTCCCCACCTCACCCCCATAACTATGCTAAGCTGTCACTTGCACATCCATTTTCTCTTTCACTGTGACCCTCAAAGCCTCCTGCAGAGGAAACCCCATGCTGGCCTGCGATGGGTGAAGGGGCCAGGCCCTGCGAGCTCAGCTCGCCCGTCCTGTCAGGGTGCCAGGCAGGTCTCTGGTTCAAGTCTCAGAGTGGCGGTTCCAGAGGCGCAGGCTGGAGGTGCTTGCCCACTTGCTCTTCCGGTCACTCCTGCCCCCTAGTGGAAGCCTCAGGACCCTTAGCTCTGAGCTCCACTCTGAAGATGGCCGTGCTCCATGTGGGGAGCAGCGCCCTACCATCTGTTCCCCCCTGCAGCCCTGTGATTGTGGAGATCCCCCATTTTGCCTCACACGGCCGAGGGGACCGTGAACTCGTGGTCTTGAGGAGTGAGAACGGCTCTGTGTGGAAGGAGCACAGGAGCCGCTATGGAGAGAGCAGCCTGGACCAGATCCTCAGCGGGATGGACGAAGGTGAGTCAGCGCCCTGGCTTTGGGTACCCCTGAGAGGCTGGGAGTGCCCGCTAGGGCTGTGCTCTGGTCCCATTGCACGGAGGGGGTGCGTACTGCTCACAGCCTGAGCCTCTTCTGCCAGCTTCCAGGGATGGGAGTGGGGATGGGCCGGGGGTGAGGCCAACACAGGGCCTGAGCCCAGCTCAGCACGACACTGTGGTCTGTGGCCCCCTTGTGCTTGCAGAGCTGGGGAGCCTGGAGGAGCTGGAGAAGAAGAGGGTCTGTCGCATCATCACCACCGACTTCCCCTTGTACTTCGTGATCATGTCGCGGCTCTGCCAGGACTTCGACACCATTGGGCCTGAGGGTGGCTCCCTGAAGAGCAAGCTGGTGCCACTGGTGCAAGCCACCTTCCCTGAAAATGCCGTCACTAAGAAAGTGAAGCTGGCTCTGCAGGTGACAGCCCCCCTGCGTCCCTAGGTCCCCTTTCCTCCTCAGAATGACCCGTACTTCCAGGAGGGCCTTAGAATTCCACTTGAGAGGAAGTGCGGGGGAGAAAGACAGCAGGGGGGATGAGATGGTGAGGAAAGCGTGCCTTACACCTGTCGCGCACAGCCTCGCCAGCAAGGAAGACACAACAACCAGTTCTTCTCTCTGCAGTTTATTCAGCCCCTAAAAAAACTGGATTTTTCTTTCTTTCCTTTTCCCTTTTCTTCCTTTCTTTCTTCCCCCTTTTCTTTCTGCCCTTTGTTCTTTCCACCCTACTTTCTTTCTTCCCCCCATTCTTTCTCCCCTTTGTTCTTTCTGCCCTTCTTTCTTTCCACCCCATTGTTCTTTCTACCCTTCTTTCTTTCTACCCCATTGTTCTTTCTTCCCTTTGTTCTGAAACCTGCTCATAGCTAAATACCTGTGGGCCTCCAATCGCGGGGAGCCACGTGTGCACTACCGATAGGTCCAGGTATGCGGAAGCAATTTGCCTTAGCCAAATAAGGAGCTGTTTGCTACGGAGAGCACTCACCCCCCGGGGGGGGGGGGGTGGAAGGCGGAAGCCAGCGCGATCTTTAAGGTGCGGCTGTGCGCAGCTCTCCACATACACCCACCAGTTCTGATGCAGAAAGGGTTCTGGCTGCTGTCCCTAGAGTTGAGTGGTGACACCAGCCCAGGCCCTGCAGTGGTCCAGTCTCCTGCCATAAGTCCTTGCCCTATTGGAGGGTGTCCAGCTGTCACCCATCAGACCAGACCTCTCTGTACCACACAGGCCCAGCCTGTCCCGGATGAGCTGGTCACCAAGCTCCTGGGCAACCAGGCCACGTTCAGTCCCATTGTCACTGTGGAGCCACGGCGCCGGAAGTTCCACCGCCCCATTGGACTCCGCATCCCACTACCTCCTTCCTGGACTGACAACCCGAGGGACAGTGGGGAGGGAGACACGACCAGCCTGCGCCTGCTCTGCAGTGTCATCGGTGAGAGGCGTCCCTGGCCGTCTCACTTTCTTGTGGCAACAGCTCCTTCTGGAACACACTGTGGGGAGACAGGAGGGGTAAAGCCAGCAACCACTTGGACTATGCTGATTCTGGAGGTGTCATGCTGTCCCAAGAGGGAGTGGCAGGAAGGGCCTGCTACACTGGGGAAGGGCACTGCGGGTCACTGGGAAGAGGGGTAGATTGTGGGAGAATAGGTGCATTCAGTGCCACCTCAGCCGATAAGCTCCAGGGCGTGAGCACCTTTGAGCTCCATGGCTATGCCAGAAGAGTGCGCCCAGCTGCCCTTCTGCCACTGTTGCAGGTGGAACTGACCAAGCCCAGTGGGAAGACATCACAGGAACTACCAAGCTTGTGTACGCCAATGAATGTGCCAACTTCACCACCAACGTCTCTGCCAGGTAAGGGGAGGCCCAGAGTGCCACAGCAGGCACTCGAGACCTGGTGGCAACCAGCAACCCCTGCCATTAGGTAGGGCTGTGGCCACTGAGCCCAGATGGCTTTGGCTCTCAGTCCTCACCCAGGAGTACCCTCATCGCCCACACTGTCCTTCTAGGTTTTGGCTGTCAGACTGTCCACGGACTGCAGAGGCTGTGAATTTTGCCACCTTGTTGTACAAAGAGCTGACTGCAGTGCCCTACATGGCCAAGTTTGTCATTTTTGCCAAGATGAATGACCCTCGGGAAGGGCGGCTGCGGTGCTACTGCATGACAGACGACAAGGTGGATAAGACCCTGGAGCAGCATGAGAACTTCGTGGAGGTGGCCCGGAGCAGGGACATAGAGGTATGGCGCCTGGCCTCCATGTGACTAGACTCTGGCAGGCCTTTATCAACTCACCCAAGAGATTCAGTCATGGAGCTAGGCTGGGGCTCCCATTGGCTCCTGGGACTGTGGTGACCAGGGCTGGTGGGAAGTTCTCAGGGTAGGAGCAAAGTCTTTGCCTTGAAAAGCGTCTCAGATGAGCTGGCACAAGCATGGAGACACATCCATGTCTTCGGCGTGGCAGCAGTTGAGTGGCCCAGTGACTTTGGTGACAATAAGCACTGATAGTGGAGTGATTTCATTGCATGACTTTGATTAATTCTCATAGTTGTGGGTACCATTCATGTCCCTGACTTGCATGTCGGGAAGCTGAGGGTCAGAGGCAGAGGTCAAGCAACTCGCTCAAGGTCATACAGTAAGAAAAGGGTGGAGATGGAACGTGTTCGTTGTCTAGCCCCAAAGCCTATCCTGCTGCCCACTGTGCTGGGTTTGGTAGCTGAGGTGACAGGGACTCTGGGGGACAGTAGTGGGAGATATCAAGTGGTGAGAGTAGATGTAACCCTACTTCTGGCCTGAGAAACCTCTTGGGGACATGTAGGGCTGAATGTCGAGAACTTGACTCCCTGGTTCTACCACTGTCTCAGTGTTCACTAGGCACAGCAGTTATTTCTGTGGAGTCTCAGTTGTTCCATTTGTCAGATAGGACTCTGAGACTGTATTGGTTTATGTACACAGACAAAAACATGTGTGGTCTTTCTATCCCTTCTCATGGGCTATACACCTTTGGCACATGTGAAAACAGGCCCTGGAGTTTTCCCTAAGCATCACACTGGGATGAGGGCTTGTCCAGGAGAAGGAAGCCTATGCCGGAAGTGGGCCCCCTGGGCACTCCGCATGACCAGCTGTGTTTGCTTTCCTTCCCTCCAGGTTTTGGACGGAATGCCCCTTTTTGCAGAACTTTCTGGGAACCTGGTGCCTGTCAGAAAGGCTGCTCAGCAGCGCAGCTTCCAGTTCCAGTCCTTCCGAGAGAACCGCTTGGCCATACCTGTGAAGGTGCTGCCTCCTCCCGATGCACACCTCTGCCCCCCGGGTCTGGGAAGTTTGGGAGGCAGCGGTCTGTAAGCCTACCTGCCTGGCAGCCTTGGGAAGTCCTGCTGAGTCTTCTTTGTGTGGTTGTGTTTAGGTGAGGGACGGCAGTCGGGAGCCAGCAGGGTTCTTGTCATTCCTGCGCAAGGCCATGAAGTACGAGGACACCCAGCACGTCCTCTGCCACCTGAACATCACCATGCCCCCCTGCACCAAGGTGAGATGCTGCCTGGAGACCAGAGGTGGGCTCCCCTAGGAGGCCCCTGGTGAACCCAGGATGAGCGCCTCACAGGCCTTCTCGCTGGCAGCGGCTCAGGCTCTCCTTTATCTCCTGCTCTGAGCTCTCCCTGCCCCCTCTGCATGCTCAGGCTCTCTTGGTGATGTGGCTCCAGGCACAGCACCAGCTGCTCAAGGTCACCAGCCGCAGGACCCCTGTGACTCAGCCTCTTTGTCATTTACTCACTTATCTTCCCCAGGGTGCTAGGCCCTCAGAGAAGGGAATCCTGGTGTCCTCTGCCACTGCAAACAGCCAGGGCTCTGAGCTCAGCCAAGGAGCCTTGACCAAGTATGTTCACGTGTCAGTACCTGTGAGAGTATCGAGTCCCCTGCGCCGGGCCCAGGAGTGCTCCTGTGTCTGTGGAGTGTCTCTGTGCTTCCTGTTAGTGTTCTGCTGCTGCCGTTGTTGTTATTTTAATCATCAGCCTTCCATGCTGACCTAGAAATGAAGCACAGTCATGTTCATGTATCCATGGTGCAATTATTTTTTTTTTTTCTGAGAACGAGGGGCAACCAACTTTTCTCTCAAAAGCTATTTCCTGAAACCTCAAGCAAACATGACCCTGCGTGATGTCCCCGGCAAGTGTCAGAAATGGGGCTGGTGAAAAGAAAGGGATTCAGCAAGAGAGATTTAGTTTGAAGTTCAAACCCCAGGTTCACTGCTTTCACTGGGTGACCTCGGGCAAGTTTCTTAAACTCTCTATGCCTCAGTTTCCTTGGGGGTGAAATAGGAATAGCAGTCGTACCTATCTCCCATATTGTTTTGAGCATTAAGCAGGCCTCTGGCATGAGAAGGGTTCCATGAGCTTGCTGTTCCTATTGATAACATTTGAGTTTCGTCAGCTTTCTTGCACCCCTGCCCCTTCCTGTACTTCCACTCTGCTTCCAGAGAAACACAGCGCTGCCTGTCTGCCAGGACCAGGGATACCATTCACCTGCTCACAGCATGAGTGCTCAGACCACTTTCTTCAGGAAAGGGTATACTCGAAACCCAAGGTGCCTTGTCTTTGCCTTCTCTCTACAGGGGACTGGAGCTGAGGACAGGAGGAGAACTCTGACCCCCCTGACCCTGCGGTACAGCGTGCTCAGCGAGTCAGGTCTCGGTAGGCACCTGTGTGTGGATGCACTGCTTCCCCTGATAAGGGTGGGTGGTACCTGTGTCCCACATCCTGGCAGGGCTTCACCAGGCTGCCATCTCCACTGGCCTGCAGTCAGCGCTGCAGCGTGACCTGAGTGCCCACCTGCCAGGGGGCACTTGCTTGCACCTGGCAGACCTGTGCCTGCTGGGCTACTCAGTGTGCTCTCTCACCCCCAGGATTCCCCAGCGGGACAGACCGAGAGGATCTGAAGGTCGCCGTCATTACAGAGCATCTTGGCCTCAGCTGGGCGGGTGAGTTGGGGGCAGGGCAGAAAGGCCCTGCTCTGGCTGATCCCTCATCTCTCCTCCCTGAGAGGCAGTGGGCATAGTGTTTTTCCCAGTTGTTTGACTTGTGATTGTCTGGGGCACATTACAAAGCTGTGCTGCCCAGACTGGAGAAAGCGGCATGCTCCCTCCTCCGTTTCTCTGGCTTCCTTTGGAAGGAAGAATCGACAGCAGGTTCCTGGAGGCCCCTGAATGGCTAGTTAGCTCATTTTGCAGATGGAAAAATTAGGATCTAGGATCCAGCTCATTAGTGACTTGGCTGCTAAGCTAGCTAGTGAGAAGGCCCAGAAAAACCAAACAGATAAACAAAACAAGGCCCAAGCGCCTGTGCACTGCCTGCTCTGCTCTAGACGCTGCCTGTCCTGGAGAGTAGAATATGGGGCCATAGGGTTTCTTCTCTGTGACCTTGTCCAGCAGGGCAACATCTGCCCTAAAGCCACAGTCTCTGCAGCTTCCTTCTCTCTCCCCTGCTGTCTGTCTGTCTGTCTGTCAGCCTGTTAGCTTTCATACAAATGGACTCCTGCCCTCATTCACATACCCACATGGGAAAACTCAAAAATCTTAGCAAAAACTTGCTGAAAGGTTATGTTGTAGGAAGCTCAAGGTCTGTTCATGCTTTAAAACCACGTCTCCTCCTGCTTCTTGATGTGTGTGTTTACACATATGTGCATGCATGTGTCTGTGTATGGCATGTTGTGTATGTGTGTATCACTGTATAGATGCATATGTTCATGTGGGGGAAGCAATGTGTGTTCCTCATTGCCTGTGCACATGCATGCATGTGTGTGTGTTGTGTGCTAGTTTGTGGGTGTTGTACACACATGTTCTAATTCACACTTGCTTTCACTTCAGGATTCCTTTCCTTGAAATTACTCTGAGGTCTCTTCCATCTAAATCCTGGTAGTGAGGGAGCTTGGATTCTCTTGTCAGTCCCGCCCTCTCCTGGTAGCCTGTCCCTACCAGAACCTGCAGAGTATGTGGCCTGCTGGTTGGTGCAGGCCCCACTGCCCCAGGTCAGACTAGCTTGCCCTTAACCTTGGTGAAGTTGCTGGCCTCCTTCAGAACGTATTCTTGTCAGCTCAGGTTAGACACCACGGAAAGGGGCAAGGGCACCTGTGGGTTCACTCACGTATTGATGCCTATTTCCCAAGCGATTCCCTGTCTGGACACAAAGGTGCAGAAACTCACTGCCAGGGGTCTCCTGGGAAAAGAAGGATGCACTCTACCCCTAGTGTTTACCCTGCTCTCCATTTTTCACTTGCAGAATTGGCCAGAGAGCTGCAGTTCAGCGTGGAGGAAATCAACAGGATCCGGGTGGAAAACCCCAACTCCTTATGGGAGCAGAGCGCAGCCTTGCTGAACCTCTGGGTGGTCCGGGAAGGCACAAATGCAAAGAGTCAGTACTTCTCAGCTGTGGAAGCCTCTTTCACTCCATAGCCGGCATAGCGGGCTCATTCATTTCTCTCTCTCTCTCTCTCTCTCTCTTTCTCTCTCTCTCTCTCTCTCTCTTTCTCTCTCTCTCTCTCTCCAGAGGTCTCCCAGGTAGTCCCCCTAAGTCACACTACCATGACCAGCAATTCTTGACCTCAGTCTCTCTCCCTTCTTAGAGTAAGATACAAATTGTCCAGGCTCCCACAAGGCAGCGTACAGATAGGATTTTGACTCTCATCATCCAACTCTTCTGCAGGATTTCCCAGCCACATGAGTGTTGGAGTCTCAGACCAGGGTGGGATGGGCTGTCAGCCAGTGCTGGTGGCATCTCAGGGCTGAGCCCCAGCCACCCCATGGCTGCTCTTTCCCCACCTGGAGGAAGGTTGGCATCACTCTCCTCAGAGCCCCCTCAGCCAGGTTTCAGTCCTCAGCAATAATAGGGGAAGTTGGGTGATTATATTTGCATCAGAAACCAACTGGCAAGGACCCAGAATTTCCAAAGAACAGCATCATTCTCATCTGCTTTTCCTTGTAGTATTTCTCTTCTCTTAAACTATAGACAAAAACTTACCAGCCTTCCTGTGCTTTAAATTGGCCACTTGGGGAGCTGGGAATGTAGTTCAGGGTAGAGTTCTTGCTTGTGCAAGGCCTGGGTTTCATAAATAAATAAATATATATATATATATATATATATATATATATATATATATATATATATATATAGAGAGAGAGAGAGAGAGAGAGAGAGAGAGAGAGAGAGAGAGCCACTGTTATTTTATGGAAAAGATCTACTGTAGATAAGAAAGAATTCTCCATCTAAGTTTGATTTTGGCAGAAGAGGACCTCCACCTTCTGAAAACCTTAGCTTCCTCCCTCCCCTGGCTCTGTTTTCAGGCCTCCACAGTCTCCCTGGGGCTCTAGAATCACTTGCCTCCCCTTCCCCTCCCCTACAGTGGAAAACCTGTATGCAGCCCTACGGAACATCGACCGGAGTGAGATTGTGAATATGTTGGAGGGCTCTGGCAGACAGAGCCGCAACCTGAAGCCAGATCGGCGGCAGGCAGACCGGGACTACTCGCTGTCACCCTCCCAGATGAATGGTGAGTGTCCCCTGGGCAGGGGCAAGGCTGGACAGGGCACTCTGCCAGCTGCCAGCACCAATAGTCCTTTCCTGGAGAGCCTTGTCCCTGAGACTCTCCTCAGGTGGGTGGAGGCTGACCTGATGGCAGCAAGCTCCACCTCCCAGCTAGGGTAGGGGCTCTGTGAGAGACAAGTGTGACACACCTGTGTGGGTATGACCAGGGAAGAGTAGCCCCAGCCTGCCATCTCTGCACCTGGGTCCTAGCAGGCCTTGTATGATGGGAGGAGGCTGCAGTCAGAAAGCACCTGTCCCTAGAGTCTGGATGTTCCATGTTATCCTTCACAAGACATAGGCCCTTGCTGGGTACTGGTGTCTCAGCATGTAGAGTATTTGATGGTCAGGAACAAGGCCCAGCATCTCATATGGATTAGCTGGTAGTTTAAAAAAGTCTCACTGTGGTCCTTTTGAGAGACTAAATGGTTTCCTTTGAGCCCTCTCTCTCTCTCTTTCTCCCCCCTCCCTCCCTCCTACCTTTCCTCCCTCTCTTTGCTGTCCTTTTCTCACCTGTCTACCCTCCTTACTCAGCTGTGGTTCAACAAGACAGTGAGCCCCAGGGTGACAGTCCCAAGGAGACAAAGTGCGGGTGACCTCACCATGTCCCCGCCCCTGTCAGCAGCACTGCCCTATAGGAGCAGAGCGTGTGGCATCCACACCCTCCCTGTGTCACCCTCTGTGGCCAGTGGCACAGAGCCATGGCCCACTGCACCCTGGTCCTGAATGTGGCTCAGTGGCCTGGTTTCCAGGCCCTTTCTTCCTGCCACCTCCTGTGACTGAACCATCATCTTTGAAGTCAGATCCCCAAGATCCCTTACAGAACTTGAAAAATACTGACTCTGTGAAGCATCACCAGGAACAGCTCTCTGGTGGTGCTTGTTGCCTGCTGCCTTGGCGTAGGACTGTTCCAGCCATACAACACACCACTCAGCTCCAGGGGCTACCAGCCAGGGACTCCCATTCTCTTCTGTGTCCTGTATGTCCTGACTGTGTCATCCAGTGCCCCCCCATGCGGGGCCCATCCATGTTCTGTGGCCCTCTTTTTCTGCCTCTGACCTTACCCTGGCCTCTTGTTCAATCACCCTTTCTCACCTCCCATCTCCACTGTCTCCACTGGGGCCCACTGTACAAGAGCTAACCCCCTCCACAGATGCATGTCACAAAGGACCCAGCCCTGTGCATCCCCGGCTGTCTCCATGGGCATTTGTGTGTGTATGAGTGTGCACGGTGTGTTGTCTGTGTTGCCTCGTTGTGGCTGCTGACTGTGCTCGCTCACTCTCCAGGTGCACTGGAAAGGGCTCACCACAGGATTACATCTCTCTTTGGGAACCTGGGTACACACCAAAAGCAGCTGAGCAGGCCAGCTCCTTTCCCCAGATGGAAAAGATAGGGGACATTCTTCAAACTTCAGGATACCCAAGTAACAAAACACCAGTCACTTTCTGTGGGACTTGGTCTTCTGAATATCCCCCATGCTGTTTCAATCAAGTCTAATCAACAGGCTCTGGATTTTTATGCCCCAATTCAGTACCTCTGGAGATAACAGGCCACTAGAATCCTGCAGGTCTGACCAGGGCAGGTCTCCACTGGACACACAGCTCTCCCCAGTCAGCCTGAGAGGCACTAACTAACCCTTAGGGGCCTGGGTCTCCATGTGCTCCATGCCTGGGGAAAGGGCTCTGTCACTGTGGCTCAGCTCAGAAGACAAATCTTTCTCAGGCACCAGCTACATGCCAGGCACTATTCTAGATAGAGGAGAAATGAGCTCTTAAGGAGACAAGAAAGCAAACCAACATTCTCCCTTCTGTCAGGAAAGCAAGGCAATTATGTGTGAGAACGATATAATGGGCTAACAGGTCACCACAGGTGGTAATGGGGAAATTCCAGGACTAGGGGGTTAAAGAGTATGGTGGGATGGCTGCATTTGAACAAAGATGTCAAGGAGATGAAGGAAGGAGCCATGGACAAACACTGGGAAAGTGTTCTAGGAGAGCAGCAGGGCACTGCACCTGCTTCCTCACAGGCAGAACAGAGAGGGCAGAGGAGCCAAGAGATGGAAGTGAGAAGGCCATGAGCTGATCCTGGAGCCTGGCTCTAGGTTGCTGGATTTTTTCCATTGGGTGCTGACTGAGAGAATATGATCTAGGTTTCTGAAGGGTCCTCTCCCTGCATTGTGGGTATGAGAGGCCATTCACTGAGTGTTCTGTCCTTCCCAGCTCCTTCATATTGTTGTCACCCCTGGGGTTCCCTTCCAGAAGGACTTCTGCTAGCCTGGGCTCACTCCCTTCACACCCCTGTCCTTGATCTGACAGAATTGCAAACAGAAGTCCAGTTTGGCCCCTTCACTTTTTAGACACTGAAATTGGCTTTTATGTCTTTCTCCACCCTAAACCCTGTCCTGAGATGAGAAGACTCATCCTGGTGTGGAAGGAAGGGTGCAAGAGGGCTCAGGGCCAGGTTGAGGGTTATAAGCAGCCTCCAGCATTGTCACCAGCTCTGTTCTGTGCAGAACCAAATGGCAGCCAGCTCTGTTGGCTGATGGCCAGCACCGCTGTTGCATGGGCTCCTTTACACTGCACTTCATTCTCTGCTGGTTTAGTCCTCCTTCAGAAGGAATTAGTTGCTTGTATTCTGAAAGTCTGAGGAGCAGTGGCATCAGGAAGTTGAACGCTCCCCTCCCCTCTTACCATGTAGGCTACAAAAGAATCAAGTGAAAAAGCTAGTCGGTTTCTCCCTTCTTCCACAGGAATTACCTCAGGCCTGTTTGAGAGGTGTCAAGAAAAAATGCTTACTAGACAAAAAATAGCATGTCTTGAAAATGCAACCGATTTCTCATATGAAAGGAAAAACTGATGATCTCACACCCTTGCCCATTCTATTTGGTCTAGTGAACTGTAATAATGTCTAGTCAAAATTTGTTTTACTTACATCAACTCTTAATGGATGAACTAGAAAAGTATGGCTTCTTTCTGAGGCCAGGCCACCTGTTCGCTACTGGTATTAAACTAATAGGACTATTATTACATCTAGTGAGATAAGGAAGAACAGCCTGGCTGTATTCTGCTTACAACCTTTTATGTGTGATTTCCCCAGCATCTAGCCCCAAATGAGAGACCTTTCCACTCAGAAATGCACTGGTGACCCTAATGCAAGAGGGCTGGGTGACAGTGCTAGAGACACATTTTTCTCCATCCAAGAACTAACCAGGCCTGAACACAGCTGCTTAGCTTCCTAGATTAGGCACAATTAGCCACAGACCTTTCTGTAGCTCAGCTTAAGACATTCAGTAGCTCTTATTACTTGGTAGCTCTCATTGTAGTCTGGTCCACCACAGACCATGAGAGATGCTCCTCATGAGAACGCATTGCATTGCAGTGAGCATTCTCATAATGTCCACCAGCACCAGGACTGTAGCTTCAGTCTAAAGGTTCAGTGAGTAGCTGGCATTCTCCCGAGACAGGAGGAGCAATGAGGCCTGCACTCTGAAGACATCACCAGAAGGGGCTGTGGGGTGGCCACAGCAGGACCCTGCAGGGATCCTGACAGAGGTTGTGCCTGTGCTCTCTCCACACACATACTTCCATTTCAGCTAATTCCATAAAAGTGCTTGCCACTGACAGCTCAGTGTGGAAAATTACAAAGTACAAAAGCTATCTGCTCCCAGTTCTCAAGGCTTGCCAGGAGTCCCAGGAGTGACAGAATAGTCATCTGTCCTCTGAGGGCCTACTTATGACACATGCTACTTATGGCCAAGGAGGGAAGTAGGGACCGGATATGCCCTCCTGCTTGGAAAAACTAAAGAATGGACAAAATGTGTGGATAAAGCTTCCAAGACACTGAACATCAGGGAGCAAGCAACAGGGGCCAAGAGACACAGTAAATACATGAAATAAGTCTTCAGACTGCCTAGATTTGGCCTTCCTGAAATTTCCAGGGAAACCCTGGCCAATTGTTGAGAAGTTGCTGAGAGTCTAAGAGAAATGAGAAGGCTAGACTTCCCACAGCAGAGAACACAGAGGAGACAACTGCCAGACAGAGAACCCTGGAAACCTATGCAAGTCTCAGCTGAGTATTAACCAAGCAATTCTAACCGCCAGACAAGAAAAAAAATCAGTCAATTTAAACTAGTCCAGAACTCAAGTGTTAGAATGAGTAGACAAGGATGGTAAACCAAGTACTTCACATGTTCAAAAGATTAAGTAGACACATGGGAGATGTTTTTAAAAGACCCCAAATGATCTTCTAGAGATGAAATCATATTGCGTAGGGTTAAACATCTGGTGGAATGGATTAGGCATTGCAGAAAAAAATAGTGAACTTTACAACACAGCAATTGAAACTCTTCAAAATGAAATACAGAAATAAAAGAAAACTTTAAAAAAGTATGAGTGAGCTATGGTGCAGATTCAGGAGGCCAAATATATATGAAATTGAGTTTCTGACAGAAAAGAAAACAGGAAAAGTATCTGAAGACATAAAGGCTGAAAGTGACCATGAAAATCACAAACACCATGACACCCTGTTAGCATCTACACTAAAGTGCACTGAGAGGAAACTGGCCAACACTAAGGATAAAGAGACAACTTGCATATGGACTGGGGAGATAGCTTAGTGGAATAAATGCTTCCCTGGCAAGTGCAAGGTCCTGAGTTCGACCCCGGTACCACCAAAAAGACAACATGGACAACATGGAAACAACATGATCAGTGCAAGGGAATGAAAATAAGGGTGGCAGCAGAAGCCTTGCTGGAAGCAATGTAAGCAAGAAGACAATAGATTTAAAGTAGAATACATTTATAGTGATGACAAAAATGCAAAGCACAAAATGTCTATATTAGAAGAGAAAAAATTTCTCAGACTAATGATTTCACCTTCCACCTTCAAAAAATTAAAGACAAAAAGCAAATTAAAGAAATTAAGAAAAAGTAGGGAAGGAAATAAAGAAATAATAGAAAGAAATACATAGAAAAGAAATAGAAGCAAATACAAGAAAGGAAATAAAGAAATAGAAGTAATAGAAATTGGACTGAGGATATCTATCTGGCAAGTGTGAGGTCCTGAGTTTGATTCCATGCCCCCCCCACACACAAAGAAGTAAATAGAAGAAAGGAAATAATGCAAACCAGAGTGAAAATTAATAAAACGGAAAAACCCTGGAGAATGAGAACAAAAAACAACGCTTTGAAAAGATTGCTAAAATTGGTGCACCTGCCAGCCTGACTGATAAGAAAAAAGAGAGGACAAAAATGATGAGTGTCAAGAACACAAGAGGGCTGCTGTGCCGGCCCCGCCCCCGGGGTGCGCTGAGACAGCAATTGAGACAGCCTGGTGGCACATGCCCATAATCCCAGCTCTTGGGAGGCTGTAAACAGGTGGATTACTATTGAGTCTGATCTAGTGGTGAAACCCTGAACACCTTGTAGACCCTTCCCTAAAATCCATGGGTAGGGTGGTCAAGAAATATTATGAAAATTTTATGTTAATAAGTTTGAGAACAAATGAAATTAATAAATTCTTTGAAAGTCACAAACTATCAAAGATTACTTAAGAATAAATGATTAACTGGATAGCCTTAGATAAGTTAAATTTTAAATTTACAGTTTACAGCATTCCCATGAATAAAAGCCCAAGCTCGCCTGGCTTCTTTAATAGTGAATTCTACCAAATATTTAATGAAGAAATAATTCATTTAGAAACTTAAAAATGAGGTAACACTTTCCAACTAACTATATGAGGCCAGTATTACCCTAATATTAAAAAAGATATGCTAAGGGCTGGGAAGATAGCTCAGTAGAATAAATGCTTGCCTAGCAAGCTCAAGTTCCTAAGTTCAATCCCCAGTACCACACACACAAAAAAAAGGTATGATAGGGGAGCAACCAGATAGCTCAGTGGATTAAAGCACCTGCTTAGGTAGATGTAGGGAATAGGGTTCGATCCCTGACATGCCCTGCCTGTGCGGCATGCTGAGATGGTGATAGAGTCTGGGCATGGTAGCATGTGCCTGTAATCCCAGTGCTTAAGGAGCTGAAAAACAGGAGGATCACTATGAGTCCAATCTGTGTATTGAGAGACTACAGACCCTGTACTAAATACAGAAAAAAAAAATTACAGGAAACTGCACATCAATACCCCTTATGAACATTTATACAAAAAAAAAAAAAAAAAAAAAAGGAACTGGAACTCATTCTTTGCACTATATGCAAAAAACTAATTTAAGATCATAGATTACATGTAAAATCTAACACTGAAACCTCTACAAGAAAATACGAAAAAAACTTACAAATCTTGGATAAGAAAAAGATTAAATATAACACCAATACCAAAGCACAACCCATAAATTAACAAATAGAACTTCATCAAAAGGAAAAACTTCTGCTCTTCAAAAGACATTACTAAGCAATTGAAAACCAAACTACAACTGAAAGAAAATATAAGCAACTGACATCTAATACAGATGTATGTAGAAAAAAAAAATCCTTGTGACTCAATAAGAAAACAACCCGAATTCTTAGAATTGGCAAAATATTTGTACATTTAACCTAGAGTATATAGTTGTCATATGTAAGAATGTGGTCAATATTATTAGTTATTGGGGAAATATAAATTAAAACTATAAGGAGATACTACCACGTAGCCTTTTAGAAAGGCTAAAATTAAAAAGATTGACTATACCAAGTGTTAGTGAGGATATGAAGGAACTAGAATTTTTCATACAGTACTAATGAGAATCACTTAGAATGAACATACACTTTGGTCCTTTCTTTAAAAGTTAAACATATACCTCCCTTATGACCCAGCCATTCCACACCTAGATATTTACCAAGAGAGAAGAAAGCATGTGTCCATGCAGACCAGCAACTTTATGTATAATAACCTAAAACTGGCAGCACCCAAATGTCTATCTGCAGGTAAATAGATATGCAAAGTCTCACATCCATCCACCATCCAGGATTGGCTCAGGACAAATGTTAGTCTCTGATACAGGCAGCAGCATGGATGAAGCCCCAGCAATCACGCTGAGTGAAAGAAGCAGGCTGAAAGAGTACAGGCAATACAGTGCCACTTACATGTACATCTAGGAATGCAAACGAATGAGCAATTCCTATTTAGCAGTAATCAGGCCTCAGATGAACCTCACTGGCCACTACACGGCCAATGCACAGAGCTAGTAAGCAGGGACCAAGAGCAGGCTGGCAGCTGTCCGGGAAGAATTGATTTGGGATGGGAGGACAGAGGGAGGGAGAGATGCCGGAGAAGCATGAGGAAGGCTTTTGTGATGATGGATGGCCTCTCTTCACTGTGGTGACCACTTCGTGGGTCACATGCTTTAGGGCTTACCAAATAATCTTCTTGAAATCTGTGTGCATATTGTATTCAGCTACATCGCAGTAAAACTATTTTTAAAATGGTAGCCAACTCTAGTAGAAAGACACTTCTATGTAATGCTTTGGCACTTGCTGTGTAAGCTTAAACAAGTGGTTAAACTTCTAGTGTCTAATCTAAAAAGAAGGAATAATAGCATTACCTCCTTGTAGGAGTGTTGTGACAATTAAAAACAATATGTTGGATATATTTTGCAGTAAGTGGATTCTCGAGTAATGGAGCTAGGATGCTTGCAAGAACGAGGCCAGCAATGGCAGACATGGGACTTTACCCTTCCTATGTCTGTGTCTCAGGATGTTTCTGGGGAGGTAGAAGGTGCCATTGCCATGGTTTGCTGCTTTCTCGAGTTGCAGCTTCACAGATGGTGACTTGGAGTAAACCTTGTGGTGAGACTGGGCCCAGCCTGTTTGCCTCCTTTCTCGTCTTTTCTCCTAATCTGGCCAGAATTGGAAGGGGCTTCCTTGAGCCTCTCCCACTGTGTAGCTGACCCCCCCTCCAGCCACACTCCTAGAATTTTACATAAACAGAATCAGAAGCTGTGCTCATTTTCGTCCAGCTCTTTTCACCCAGCATGATTATTTGGGCTTCATTTGTGCTGTTGCATGTATCAGTGGATCCTACTTGTCCTGAGCCGTGTCCTGCTACAGGGATGTGCCAGAGCGTGTGTATCTGTTTCCTTGCTCATGAGCACTTAGGTAGTTGCCAGATGGGGCCCATTATAAGTAAGTTAGTTACCCTGAGGCTGGAAGTCAATCAGGAAGACGAGGCTACTGGGAAGGCTGGAAAGAGAAGGCCTATGGGAGCACATGGCTGGCTTCTGGCACACTGGGCACCCAGCTAGGGCTGCTCCTCACAAGGGAAGTTCTCTGTCTTGGCTGCTGTGTTCCCACACAAATCCTGAGAGCTCTGTGGTAGCCCCCAAGGAAAGTGGGTACCTAGCTGTGAACCAGCCAGTGAGGGCACATAGTTCAAGTGTAGTGGGGGACCATGAGCTGTAGTTGGAAGGAAAACATAAAGAAGGATGAGGAGACCTGTATATGTGTGTGTACTGTGTTTGTGTTTGCAATAACCAACCTTTCAGCACAGTGCCTGGCATGGACTTGGAAGCCAGTGAAAGTTTTCTGGGTGAGCAAGCAGGTGATTGAGGCTGGTTAGATGGTGTTATCAGAAGTCGGGTGATGAGTGAGCAGGCCCTGCTGGGGCCCAGGGCTGAAAGCAAGGGATTTAGCTTGGAACAGAGGAGGCCTCCTTGCCACAGGCAGAGTGACCTGTATGCTGAAGAGACTGACACAAGACTGAGGGCATTTTGGCAAGAGGAAGGTCCCTAGAGACTCTGCAGGCAGCCTGGCCCACTCCAGTGACCATCTTTGGAAGCATGTGTCTGCTCCCCAGACAAGCTGTGCAGAAGGGAGACCCTTGTCTTATAGTCTATCTCCAAACCACCAATCAGCACCTGCTTTGAGTGGGAACCAATGGAGCACTGGTGTCTATGGCAGACTCCAGTCCCTGCAACCACAGTCTTTCAGAACACCAGGGAGCCAGGGCCACAGTCACCAGAGTATGGGCAGGGATGTACACCCAAGCCAGGCCTCAGGGAACAGATGCATGAGCTGGTCACTGCAAGCCTGATCCCAGCAAGTCGCTGCTGACCCAGAGTGGGGCTGTAAGGCTCGAGCCTCTGGACGAGGAGCTGCAGGCAGATGTGCCTGTGCTCATTGTGTCCTCTGACCTTGCCCCCATTTTTGAACCCTAGAACCCTCACCTGTGCCACTGTAGATCATTCAGTTTCTGGAACCAATATGCAACTTGAGGAAAAGTCACTTCCTGCCAAACCAGAAGCCTGTTTCCCATTTGACCACCGCACTGAGGTCTGTGGCTGTTCAGTGTACCCCATTAGACCCTTCCAGGGCAGCCTGGTTACTGACCCTAGTCCCGGGGGGGCTGTACTCCTCCCGTCAAGGTACATTCCTAAGAGGACCCTAAAGACTATGCTAAAGTGAAGTTTCAAGCAAAGAAAGAGCAACATTTCCTCCTGCCCATGGAGAAGTGGGGCTTCCATCTGATCGGCCTGATCAGAGTACGAGTCCTTTGGATAAAGCCTTCCTTTATCTGGCGCTCTGAGCTGGATAAGAAAGATTCTACTTTCTTCTCTTTGCCATCCAGCGAAGGCGCCCACCTCTCCACCCTCATCCCCTGGCTGCCCCACCCACCTCAGAGCCTTGTTTCTCTTGCCTGGTATCCTGGGCAGCAGCCACAAGGCCTGAGCATTGGACTTGGAACCAACACCCCTGCCCGAATGTGCATGCCTTTCTGTGGCCGTGCCTGTGTGTGTGCGCGCGCGAGGATTTGCATGTGAGCGAGTGTGACAAAAATCGCTTCTGGAGCATGTTGCCCTCTGTCTGCCCATCCAGGTTACTCCTCGCTACAGGACGAGCTGCTGTCCCCTGCCTCCCTGCACTACGCGCTTCCCTCTCCGCTGCACGCGGACCAGTACTGGAACGAGGTGGCCGTCATAGACGCCATCCCACTGGCCCCCACGGAGCATGACGCCATGCTGGAGATGTCTGACATGCAGGTGTGGTCCTCGGGCCTCACACCTTCTCTGGTCACTGCTGAGGACTCCTCTCTGGAGTGCAGCAAGGCCGAGGACTCTGATGCCACACAAGAGTGGAAGTTGGAGGGGGCGCTGTCAGAGGAATCACGGGGCCCTGAGCTCGGCTCTCTGGACCTTGTGGAGGACGACACAGTGGATTCAGATGCCACAAATGGCCATGCTGATTTGCTTGGCCAGGAGGAAGGTCAGAGGTCAGAAGAGAAGAGGCAGGAGGACTCAGCAGGTGCAGGGCAGGACTCAGAGAATGAAGTGTCTCTTGTTGCAGGCCAGCAGAGGGCACAAGCCCGAGCCACAGACTCGCCCTCCGTGAGTTGGGTGCTGGAGAGGAGCCAGGACAGGTAAGGGCTGGACTGCAGCTGTGAGTGCAGAGGAGTGGGTAAGAGTTCAGAGAAGATGCTGAGGGGCTGCTGTGTCTAAAGTGTGTGGCACCGGCTACCTGTCCCCCACCAAGCTATCATGCATGCGCAAGAACAAGCTGTGCTCTGCAAAGCCCAGCTCCCTCATTGTGACTGGCAGGAGAGAGACTGAGAGGCAAGGAAACAAAGGGCAGCACTCAGGCCCTGCCACCTGGAGAGGCCAGACTCTGGGAGGCTACTGCAGCAGTGTGGGTTCCTCTGTGTGCCTTGTGTACAAGACACCTGGAGATACCTGAGCCCAGGGAGCATGGCACACACAATCACATGGCCTGTGTGTGCAGAGTGGCTAATGGTGCCTTTTGTTATCACACTGAGAGAGAGAGGCTGGGGTCTGTCTGGGCAGGACAGGGCTTTGAGAGGTTAAAAGCACTGCCTTCTTTCAGCTGCCTGGCTGTGAAATCAGGCACTGTGCCTGGGGGAGCAAGGCTGGCAGTCCAGGACCCAGGGTTCCTGTGAGCTCCCCCAGCCATGATAGCAGTCCTCAGCCCTGTACTAGAGTAGACAAGGGCTCAGAGGTGGGATGGGTCCATGCTGGAGCCAAGAAAGATTGACAGAGTTGAGCTGGGTGTTGTTTGGCCTCCTCTGGCTGGCATGGAAAGTGAAGGAAAGGCCCTTCCTCCACCTTCCTTTGCTTGGTGGGTTTTTCCTAAAGCAAAGAGATGGTTCCTATGCTTTCAGAAGGCTATAGCCCGCATAGTGCTCAAAACGGGCTAGGTCAGGTAGCTGTTCTCACTTGCTCTTCCTGACCTTGATGCCCCTCAGGTCTAGGCCTTCCCCAGGGTCCATTCATAGTGGGAGAAGTCATTTAAAAGACAGGATCTGAGTCAAGCATTCTGGCACATGCCTATAATCCAGCTATTTGGGAGACTGAGGCAGGAGGATCACAGTTCAAGGCCAGACTAGGCAACTTGGTGAGACTCTGTCTCAAAATTTCAAATGCTGGGGCTGGTGAGATAGCTTAACAGACTAAAGCACCTACTTAGGCAAGCTTAGGCCATAGGCCAGTGCAGGGACCTTGGTTTGATTCCTGGCACCACATAATGAGCCACCCCTGCCCCTAGGGCAGGTTAAGCTGGCCATAGAGTCCAAGCTTAGTGGTGTATGCTTATAATCGCAGCACTGTGGAGGTTGAAAAACAAGAAGATCACAATGAGTCTGAGCTGCATAGTGAGACCCTATAGCAATTTCAAAAGCTAAGGAGGTAGTTCAGTGCAGAGGCCCTAGATTCAATCCCTCCCCATGCCACCAAAGCAGAGACAAAATCTGTTTGTGTCCTTTGATCACTGGGGACAGTGTTGGGTAGATGGGTCTGTGAAGGCAGGAGGTGGAACACTGGTCATCCTCCACACGCTGACAGTGGTGCCCTTCCTCCAATACACATTCAGCAAATGCATAGTTGCTGATGGGAGCCAGGAGGCCTAAATTCTAGGCTGAGTTGTATCACTTCCTGGCTCCATGAGCTTGGTCAGCCAACCAGTGTGGACAGGTGCATTTTGGTCACTGAACTATGTCCCCTGAGTAGCTATGAAATGTCAGGCACCTCTAACAAATGCCTGGAGACAGAATATGGCAGTGGGAAAATCAGACAGAAGTCTCTGACTTCAGGAAGCTCATGTTCTAGGTACACTTAATGAGATAAAAATAAAATCTGAAGCGTGGTATTCCTTCATATCCATGGGTTCCACATCTACAGATTCTACCAGAACTGGATGAAAAACACTATGTTAGGTAAAGAATTCTAACAGTACCAAACATGTATAGACTTTTCCTGTTTATTGTATGAGCAATACAGCACTTCTATTATATCTGTTATTACAAGTCATCTATGTATTTTCTAAAGTACAAAGGGAGATATGCACAGGTTACATTCAAATACAGCACCATTTTACAAATGGTGTTCAAAACACTCAGGGAATGTTCCCATTTTAAAACTGTATAGGAATAAAAGACGTTGCCCATCATCCCCTTGGAAATGCTTTCCCTTCTAAGGGGTAGCACCCAGCTAGTGCATATGCGTGAAGAAAAGCATACCTGGCACAGATCCACCCCTGGGAAGGTGAGCAGAGGATGAGGCCAGGAGATCACAGAGTCATTTATGCCAGGCTTCAAGGTCCCCAAGGGAGTGTGGCATTTCCTGGGTAGGTTTTGAGCAGAGAAGCAATGGAAGTGACCACTGCTTTGGGAAGAGCCTGTTATGAATAGGAGGCCACACTTGCTGGTGGTGTGGACCAAGAGGCACAGAGATAGTAAGAGCTTGTGTCAGGATTCAGGAAGATCTGCTAACAAATACGACACAGAATGTGAGAGCGTGAGGAGGAAAAACAAGGGTACCAGGTACACACACACACACACATGCACACATGGGCAGGGAGGAAGATACCAGGCCTGTCCTTACTCAAGACTGCAGTGAAGAGCGGGGTGGGGTGGGGTGGGGTATGGGGATATCATCACATGTCCAGACCCATTCAAGCTGTCCTATTAAGACCTGAGGTGAAGATGTGAAGGAGGTGTCGACATACACATCTGCCCTTGATCTTAGCCAAAAGGCCAAGAAGTGATCAACATACATATCTAAAGTTCAAGGCCAAGACACAACTGTGCATCTGGGTATCAAGAGTTCCAGGCACAGTTTAAAATGATGGATGGAAGGAAGTCATTTAGGCCATGGGTGTGGATAGCAAGGAGACCTGTTCTAGAAGTCCAGGAAGTTAGGAGGTACCAGCAAAAGCCATTGAGAAGTGGCCAGGGCAGAGCAGACAGACACAGTACTCAGGGAAGGCATATGTGGAGGGGTAGTGGTCACCTGTTGAGTGGGAGTGACCCAGGCACAATGTGAGTGGGAGGCACAAGCTGAGGATGTCCTATAATGGTGTGGAGGCCACGCAGTGAACCCAAGGGGAACAGGTCCCTTAAAGGAAAAAGACAGTAGCCTGATGCCCATGGCCTTTCCACTTGGACAGCAGATGGGCACTATGTGTCTCCTCACTGGGGTGCAGGTTGGGTGCTTTACTCATACTGTCCCATCCCTTTGAAGATGGGAACAGGACAAGCTGTGTCCCCATGAGCCAGGGCCCAGGAGGGGGACTCTCTGGGAAAGCAGAACCAGAAGTGACCAGGTGCCCTTTGTGTCTCCCCTGTCCTGGACTTAGACCACAAGACCAGGACTTAGAAGGTTCCATTGTCTCCTACCTGCAAGAGGCCACACAAGACCCAAGTTCAGTCCAGATGACACTGCCCACAATCCAAGGGCCAGAGCGTGGTGTAAAAGAGGGAGTGCAGGCAGCCATGAGCACCTTGCAGCATGCGGAACAGGTAAAAGCCTTTAGGGTATCAAGGTATCACAGTGTCCAATCCAGCATGGGGCTTGCATGCAGCGCCGGGCATGTCCTGTCTTTCAGAATGGCAGTGGTGACTTCACCTCAGCAAGGCTGTAATATAGCAGTCCCGTTTCTGCCTCATTGCCCTCTGCCAAGGGAAGGGAGGGCTTGTCCAATGCCCCTGCCATCTGTTCCTACACACCAGCAGCTTGGTGGCTGTGGCAAGCAGAATGGGTCCTGTAGTCTGAATTACAGCTCCGGTGACCTCATAGCCATGATTTTGGTCTGTTTTATTCATCATGTTTCAGGAAGGGCTCCAGAGCCAGGAGACCTGGATAACAGGCTGACTGTGGCTTGAGTGTCCCAGACAAGACACTGGCTCCCCGGCACTTTCATTTTTGCTGGGAGCAAGGCAGAGTGGAACACTCTCTAGCGGGGGGACCTCTGGATCACAAGGTGGTGGGGAGTCAGCCTCCTCTGCACTCTGCTGTGCTGACCTCGCCCTCTCACCCTCCTGCCACCCTCCTGCCTTTCCTGTGCTCCCCATCCTCCTCTTTTCTCTCCTTATCCCTGCAACCCAAACTTGTCACCCCAAATCCAGTTACTTCTTCACACCCAGCCACGTCTCCTGGGCCTCCCTCCCACATGGTGCTCTGAAGTGAAGTGCAGAAGCATTGTGGATGCGTGCCCATGTGACTGCTGTGCTCTCAGATCCACACTGCTGTTCTGTGCACCTGCACTTTGAACAAGAGCATCCCGGGTGTTGTGCACGTTTTCTGGTTCTTTGCTCCTCTTCTTCATCCAGGAACTATCTCCTGGGCCTCTCTTTCCCTGTTTCTTTTTTCCCCCTCTGTCAACTCCCCCTTGGATCTGGGCCCTGGCTCAGCCTCCAAGGACTTGTAGACCAGATTGGCTCTCCAGGGCTCGAGCTGCTGGCTGAAAACAGTCAGGAAGGATGTGGAATTTTATTTAGAAACCTCCCTTCCAGGTGTGTGCTCCTGGACATGAAGCACTATGCATTTTAACTGCAGACCACCCGGTGCCTCAGGCTCTTTCTTGGTACCCCATCCTGCTCCTTGCAGGAGCAAGCATTTGAACTAAAGTGCAGGCAATCTAAACTGGATCAGTTCTGAATCCCAAGGAACAGAGGGAGTCAAGAGTGTTCTTTCCTGCAGCCCCTCTACAGGCAGCTGTTGGCAAGAACATGACTGGGAGGTGAGACAGAAGGTAGGATAGCCCAGAATACCCCAGAGTTGGGCTTTTCAACTGTTTTGATTACAAATGGGGAAACTGAGACCCAGCAGCTTTTGCCAGAGTTGCATGATGAGCCAGGACCAGAGAGTCCAGGTACCCTGGTTCTTAGCTCCACATTCTTACAGGCAGAGTGAGTACACAGGACTATCAAGCCTCTATGTTCCCCTGGCCTGGGGACCCCCAGATGGGGTCTCTGTTGGATGGACTAGCAGTTGTCAGGAGGATGACAGAGAAGCCAGCTGGAGGCCATAAAGCCCCTGTGTGCCAGGGTTTCCACTGATTCTCTGAAAACAATGACAGAGAGATAGGGATGCCAGGCCACCTGTGCCTAGTGGTGAATCCAAAATGACAACCTAGGCCATTCTGCTGACAGCCTGGGTTTAAATATTTGACAGTAGGCCATTTTGTTTATTTTTTTTCAGTATGGGAGATGGAACCCAGGGCTTCATGCATGCTGGGCAAGTGCTCACCACTGAGACCCCAGGGTCTGCTCCTGTGATGGGCTCCTGTGCCTGTGCTGAGGGCTTTTCTTTTTCCTGGCTAATGTAGGTGGAACAAGGCTGCACAGGCCTGGCAGAACTTTGAGGTCTGACTCATTTACTTCCTTACTCTTTCCCTTGGCCAACTTGCTCCAACCCTCTTTGCTGATCTCAGTGAGAAACAGAATGACTGAAGGCACTGAGGCAGGGTGGCCATGTGGTTTGACCGTGTTATGGTGAGGATCACTCCACACTCACACACACACACACA